>JARHVA010003268.1:1075000-1077500 GCA_037957365.1 Torreya grandis | reverse complement strand
CTTCCCAGCAACAACACTTAGCTCTACTTCCAACTAGCCAACCTAAAGAGATTCAACCTCTGAGTCTGAATCTGACGGAAGCTCATATTATCAGTTGGGAATCAGTAGAGAAAATAGAAAAGGAAGAAATATTTAAGCCAATAGTTACTCCTCTTAGTATGAAAGCTCCTTAGCTCGATATAGATAAAGCCTTTGAAATAGGCATGGCCAAGATAGGAGAACCAGAAAAATATAGTTATTTCTCAGATGGAGAAACTTCAAAGCAACCTTTAGATGGACAAATAAGAACTCTGAGTCATCAGCCATTCTTTTGGTAGTTTAACTATGAACCACTTGCTAAAAGGAAAGAGATGTGTCATGCTATGCTCTCATGGGCAAGCGTATAGATGTTTGGCTTAAAAAGAGAAGCAAAAACTGTGGCTCAACAGATTATTAATGGTTTTATTGGCAACATCAAGGAATGGTGGGATGTTGGCAATAGTCAGTATAAGGATGCTATAGTAAATCATGCAGAACCTGTCCCTTGCTTATGTCAAGCCATATATTCTAAATTTGTAGGAGTCATAGAAGATGAAAAACAAGCCAACAGATCTATGTTCCTCAGAGCACAATGTTGTGATATGTCCAAATTAGAAGAATATATGTGTGAAATGGAAAATTTATTATATGCTTTAGGTGAGATGTTCAATCCTGCATATAAGGTCAGATATGTAGAATATTCTCCTAAGTATTTTGTAGAAAAGTATAAAGCTGCGATGGGTGTACAATTTTCTAATATGTCCTTTGGTAGGATAAATCAGTATATCAGAAAAACAAATCAAAAGCTGTGTGAAGAAAGGAAAGCTCATAAAGAAACTATGCAGTTTCATAAACAGCTTGGTATTAAGTTTTGTGATTCTATTGAAAATAGTTATGGATGTTCTAATCCACAGAGATATAGAAAATAAAGATATAAGCAGAAATATAAAGAAAAGTCTAGTTGTCATTGTTCTATGAAGCCTGTTGCTAGATAATCTAGAAAATCAAAATACAAAAAGTTTCTTCCCCAGAAGAAAGTATTTAGAAAGAAGAAACATGGGTTTCAGAAAGCCCCTATAAAGTGTTTTCTCTGTTAGGGAAACCACTATGCAAATAAGTGTCCTCAGAAGAAGGATAATTCTAAGAAAGTTAATTTTTTGCAGAGTCATAATATTACTGAGGATGATTATGTTTTAATTCCTGCTGATGATGCACAGTATGAATCTGATTTTGACTATACAGATGAAGATTCAAAATTAGAAAATGTGATTAATATGAATAATGAAGAATATAGTTCTGAGTCAGAATTGTCTTCAGATTATGAGTCAGAAATTAGTTTTCAGATTGGTATGAATAGTATGCAGTATTCTACAAATCAGTTCTCTGACAGTCTAAGTTTGTCTCAGCAGTTGCAAACACTAAAAACTAGATATGATAGTCTCCCTCCTTATATGATGTCTGAAAAAATGTTTCTTTAAAGTCAAATTCAAGAAACAGAAAAAAGATATTTAAATTAGTTAGATTATATTCAGAAACAAAAAAATTCTTTGTCTTCTCAGTTTTCTCAGCATAGTATTGATAAAGGAAAAGAAGTTGTTAGTTCTTCTTATATAGACCTTCATAGAAAGGAATGGAGAACAAAGCGTATCAAGACGCTTCAGATCTTCCTTAAGAAGGCTCAAGCAGAATTGGAAACTCTGCTGCGAGAAGAAGCTAATGAGGAAGATGAAGAATAAAAATTTGAAGAAGAATTAATTAGAGTTGTTGATGCTGCAGAAGTAGAATATGCTGCTACTCATATGACAGTAGATAATAATATTCATCAAGTTTTTATTCATGAAACTAGTAATCCTGTCTATGAGGTAAGCATAAAATGGAAAGGATTTAAACCTTATGCTTTAGATGTGTTGTTAGACACAGGTGCTGATGCTTCTTTAGCTAGATTTCATGCTATTCCTATAGATAAATGGATACCTGACTTTGTTCATCTGAAGTTTAACACTAAGACGATTATCTCTGAATATTCAGCAAGTGTTCCTGTTCTCTTAGGGAATACAGTATTTAAATTTAATGTTATCCACCATGAAATGCCATTGTTTGATATGATGTTCAGATCACATAACTTAGCTTGTTTTTATCCAATCACCATAAATAAGCATGAAATTCTGTTAGCTCAAAAGTATTCTTTATATAAGAAGCATAAGTATGAATGCATAATTCCATTGAAATCCAAAGTTTAGAAACCGGTAAATAATGAAAAGATATTTCAGAAGATTAATTGTTGTAAAGCTGATATTGATCCTATGCTTGCAAAGATTGTGAGAGATTGTTGTTCAGAAAATCCTCTTGCTTTTCAGCACAGAAAGATTCATGTATGTAAAATAGATTTGAAGTTAATCACTGATAAAGATGGTAAGGTTGTTGAACCTAAGTTAAAAGCTCACCACTCTGGTATGTCGCCTTCTCTCAGAGAAGAATGCCT
>JARHVA010003268.1:965000-1070000 GCA_037957365.1 Torreya grandis | reverse complement strand
CTCATAATGTGATCATGACCCATTAAATTTTATAATTATAATTTTAGGTGCAACATGATTCATATATCATCATTATCAGTTTCTCATCAGTGGACAGCTTGTATAGTCAACATAAGCTAGCAAAAAATCCAATCCAAACTAGGTTTGCATACCCTTTCCAATGTTATTATTTTTAGCATATTATAAATTTTGTATTTCACTATATTTCTCTTTATATCTATTACTTTTATTCACTTAATTAAAAATATATTAAAAAGACACATAACTAAAGGAAATAACAAGTTAACCAACACCGCACTAAAATATATTTTTAAGTAATAGATTGGGTTTTCATGAAAATACAACCATATAAGAAAATGTTATTTAAATAATAGAATAAATACAAAATTCTTTCACCTAAGTATTATAACCTCTATTAGGTCTTGAAAAATATCGATTATGTAAATTGGAGTTACTTCATTTAGTGAAAGTACTAGTCTTTCATGTTTCTTACTTGAATATGATCCTTGGATAAAATAGTTTTAGTCAAGAGAGAGTTATCAAAGATTTATGAGGAGGTAAAAATCATTTGGAGCCTAAGGATATCCTCCAAACACGTAAAAGGAGTTTATAGAGGAGGATGATTATAGAGTATCTAATCAAGTTGAAGAATCTGGCAAGTAAAGATGTGACATATGAGGATGAAGCATTCCTATAGAAGTATCCAATGATCATCAACAATAATGAAAAAAATTATTTTAAGGGGAGAGTTAAGCTACACCCTTAATTGATAACATATATTTAGATATGTGTGGGTGATTTTTATCTAGCATAATCTTTAACGTACTCATGATAACTTTTATAACTTCATATTAGTAGTATTTTTGTCTTGGGGAGTATCCATAGTCTTAGTAAGGTATATATATGAATTAGTGGTTAATATTAGAATATCATATTAAAAATTATTTTCTTATTATAATGTTATGGAGGTTTTCCCCTCAATGTGGCTTAGTCACATATTTCTAATATTTTTTTATGCTTTCAATCATCTTGTGTGGATTTGTTTTCTTATGCCCTCATTATTTCAAGTTACTATTGTTTTTCTATCATATATATATATATATATATATATATATATATATATATATATATATATATATTGTTATGACTCTTATTTTGGCTCTATATGATAATGTAGTAGACAAAAATGTAGTGGTAAAAATGTAGTATGACAAAAATGTCACGAGGAAAAAACATAGTGAGGAAAAATGTAGCAGTATTGAGAATGTCACAAAAATGTTATGAAGAGCATAATTGGGATATTTTAGTGATTATCACATTGTTTATTTGTTATCTATTTCATTTTGGTGATAATAGTTAACATGTCATGGTGGAAAGGTAAATACACCAAATTTATAAGTGAAATAATAGAGGAAAATGTGATTTTGTGAGTTTGGACCTTTAGTTGAAAGTTGTGTCATCTTCTATGCGAGTGCATCCTTTACTATGTTTTATTCCTGTTATGTTTTGTCCTTGCTACATTTTTTATTGCTATGTTTTATCCTCACTATATTTTTAACCACTACATTTTTTTCCACTAATTTTTAGTAGGATGTTGTTATTTATCTATGTTATTTCATTAAAAATGAAAAAGAGGGATATGTCACACACACCAAACAAGACACCTTCTTTAGATAAGTACAAACTTTATAAAATATATAATTAGTGTGATAAATACAAAAATAACAACCATTCAAACTTAGAATGCTATGCATATAAAAAATTTCTTTCATTCATATGAATAGAGGATCTAAAAGTTGAGATAACTCTAAAAATAATAAAAATTGACCCAAAATCTACTTGTTTGAGTGAAAAAACTAAACCAATAATGTTAGATGCTAAAGTATAACATTTATTTCATTTTTAGAGGTGTGTTAAAGGGTAACCTCCAAATTTTTTGATTGATGGTGGTAGTATGAATAATCTCATCTCTAATTTTCTAACCATACCTCATTTGTATCTTTACAATTTGGGGTTTAGTTAATACAACAAAAAATGTATACATATCACTCATCAATGTCATATTCCATATGTATTGCATCCTTTCAAAGAAGAGATAGTTTGTGATATAGCACTGATTGATACTCATGGTATAATACTTGGGCATTCATACGTGAATATCCACTAGGGTGTGTACATAACTAATCCTTGAAGTATTGTCATATCAGTTAGCAGTAAGAGATACAATGTTCCTAAAGTAAATCCATGCTCTAAAAACACCATAGGAAATCCTAATAATATTTTATCATGCTCATCGGATATAAAAACATAACCTCAACTGAGAAAAATATATCACATTCTTACCACTATATATAACATGAACTTTTATATATTGATATACAAAGTTTTTAGATGGGCCAAAACAATTGCTAAATAAAATGGTTCATCAAATCTCAACTAGAAGCTAACATTCCACATTGGATTCCTACACTTAACATAATCAGGATTATTTCTTCTCAAGAAAGGGAAAATGATATGAGTGTAACCTTGATGATCTATATTATCACTTTGAGTGCCTTATATATTTTCATAACTTCATGCTTCAAAAACCATCACACAATCTACAATTCAATTCAACTATATGAAAATTGAAGCATTGCATCAATACAATCCACATAGCCTACACAATATTATGTCAATTCATTCATCACGTAAAATTTCTCACCTACACAACATCCACATGCATGTCACACAACTTAGTCCTCATGTAAATAAATAAAGTCCACAATGACCAAATAGACACTATGTACAATTTTAGGTGGAATTTTTAGGGATTGCATCATGCAAACATATCTTTCACCATACCACAATCTAATAATCAAGCTATGCAGTTATCAAAAGATGAAGATTCATGCATGGAAGCTCAACATTTTCATCTTCCATAATGGTTCTTTAAGCCTTCACAACTTTTTAATCTATGTATACATATATGTATAATTTTATAGCAATCATTTAGTATAAGATAAATATCCATACATTTCCCTCTCGATTATGACATGTCCACAACACACATATTAATTAAAATTTATTTCTTAGTTATATTATTTTATTTATCATGAATCTTGTTTTATATTGCTTTTATATATTCATATAACACACCTAAGATCTCATTAAGAGTTTTATTCCATGGACATCCTAGGATCTAGATCACTTTTATCTCATAAAATATCTAATTTAGAGTTTTGTTCCTTAGACATCCTAGGATCTAGATCACTTTTAACTCACAAATTGAAGTTATTTTTGTTACACAATTTTTTTAATCAACATCCTTGATCCTACACTATGGGTTATTAGTATTAGAGGACTAATTTGTTCACATTAGCCACCCAGACTCTAAATCAATCCCCTTAAACTATGTTTTCCTTAATATCTAGATCAAATAAAATTAGTTCCTTATAGGAGGATATAATTTGCAACATGCAAAAGTAGGGAAAGCAACAAAGGAGTGGGAGTAAGTGAACAAACGTAAAAATTTATAATTTTGGCATCTAATCACCATAAAAAGTGTTTATACAGTCTTAGTATCCATCTTATATCAGTGTAGAATTTCAATGCAAAATTATTTGCAACTATGGATGAACATTTTTATGTCCAAATTATAGAAACAAATTTAAACATAACATAAATGAGATATGAGTCTTCTATTCCCTTATTTCCATACATGTTTTATTTTCACAATTAATTAAGTTGATAAAAATTCTAAAATGGAAATGATGGTGTAGTTCAATTTATTGAGTTATTCACAAGTACGTTTAACCTTAAATTTGATATAAATGACCACTACTATAAGTTTTTTATTTTTTCTTGGATAAATCAATTGAAAAATCATAATACATTGGCCATATGGTGGAGTTTGGATCTTTTTTTTCACATAAATATATTTTTAAGCCCAACACTATCTTTTCTAAATTTGTATTAAATAGTGAATTAACCTTAGTTAAGATAAACCAAATAAAATAAATCAAAAATCTAGAAATGTAGTTTTGACAGGAAGAATGAATGTGAATAATTTATTTTGACAAGGTGAGAATGATTGAAAGAAGGATAACTATGAAAATTATTAACAAACTTATATATTTATTTTTGATTATTGACTATGTTGAATGACAGATTACTAAAATAAGAAATCAAGAACTATATCTTCAAGTGCCCAGAAATGAGAATTGAATTTATTGAAGGACATGATTGATAGAATAAGTACAAGAACAACTCCCACTATTTTCCTACTTGATTGATCATTTATTTTGCTAAAAATAATAATTCTAGAACATGATCACATGTGAAAACTTAATTTGGGTATGTATGCACATATTTGGCCTTAGAAAGTGTGTAGAAGACCAAAAAATAGTTTTTAACATGTTGAAACCCTTATAGTACTAATAATGATAAAAAAAACCTACAAATAGAAAAAGGTGGAGTGTAATTGGGATAAGATGACTTGAATCACCCCCATTATGACTGAATGCTACCTACATATCCAATAATCCAAAGAAATAAATCAAGCCCATGTATTTCTCCCACTACAGTGTTTTGTGTAACTGTGCTCCTTGATAATATAAATACATCTAGAACCATCTTGAATAATTGATAATGATTTAATTAGGGATAGATAAAACAAAATTGTGACTTCGTTGAGGATTAAATTGAATGATTAGAATTATAATTGGGAAGAATATGGAACTTTTGATCAATGTGTAATAGTGTAAATAAGCCTTTGTATTAAAATTTCCAAGTGAAATAATAAGTGACTTGGGTATGCCTTTATAACAATACAAAAGGGGAAACCACATGTTAGACAACCTAAAAACATGGAAGACAAGATAAGGGAGGGTTTAATTTTAAAAATTAACTCTTAGGTAGTTAAAAATAGGAACACCCCATAGGGATAGGAATGCCTCCCACTAATGTTCCTATAGGGAATTTATGTCCCTTAGGGAAACATGTGGAATTTTGGATCTAGGTTTGTTTATGCATATGCTTAAGGATATTCTTGACAATAAAAACACTTCATTAGGTGAAACATAAAATTTTATAAATAATATAAGTCCTCATAGGTGCTTAGGATAAGGTAAAGTGGAAAAATAGGTATTGATTAAGTGCACAAATTAATTAAAGTGAAAAATGGTCAAAACTAACATGATCAAGTATTTTTGACTAGATTTAGGTTACTAAATTTAACCCACCTTTAATCTAGAAATGAAAATTATAGATTAAAGGAAATATATACCTTAGTGTGTAATACACACTTTGTATTTGAGTTAGTAATCCAATCGTGCAAGGCACCATAGTCTTTGGTAAACCCTATAAAACACATGAAGTAGTTAATTTGTTATTTTGAAAACTAAAATTTGAAAATTTATTGAATATTAAAATTTGAAAATATTTTAATTTTAAATGAGATTAAGGTAAGAATACACCTTGTATGTATGAAATTGATATTTTTTTTATGACTTTTCTTAGAGATGATACTTCCTTGAAGCATTGGAGAGATTGGTTCCTTAATTGAACCAATGGAGAACTTGAGGGTGATCAAACCCTAAATTGAATTTGCACTTGTATAGAGTAAATAACACCCATTGAGGAACATAAAAACCTCAATTTAACTTGGTATTTGTAACCGTAAGATTTGAAATAGGTTGAAATCCAAATGGATTCATAGACATAACGCTAGAAGGTATTATAAGCACCCAATTTTTGCATGGTGAAACATTTTGAGAAAATTTTGATATTGATTTAATTATCTCCAAAAAAAATATGCTCAAATATATTTATCTATATTTTTTTTTGATTTTTACTCTCTTTGTTACTTTTAAAAACCTCAAACATTCCTTGTTCTAAGTTTTTTTCCTTTTTTAAAAAAATTTCCCCTTCATGGTGAAACCATTGTGGAAACTATCATTGTGGTTTCATAAATCACCATGATAAAAATTTAACCATCACATTGATTATATAATTTTTTTTGGTGATCCCATTAGTTGATTTGGAGGTTTCATCACCTTACACCATTTTTAAAATTTATTATCCAAAACTTCAATTTTCATGTGTTTTCCTTTATTCTGGTTGCTTTTTTTTTAAAAAAAAAATTGATTGCACTTCTTTGAATATCCAATTCAGTCATATTCATACTTTTTAAAACCTCATTTATCTCTGAGTTAACTTGATCAAACTCTAAATCAATCTCAAACTAACTCCAAGTTACAACTCCTCCTTTGCTAAAAAATATTTCACATTTTAAATAATTTCAGATCCAAATTTTGTATGTGTGATTGGATCTTAGATTATTTCTAAGCCATGACCCACTTTATTCTTTTAATAATATCTACCTCAATTTAAATTCATTGTTTTGGTAATTTTACATGAGTTTTGGAGAAGAAATTTTATTGAGCTTGTAACCCAGTCTTTGTTTATTTATAGATAAACCCAACCACAATTAGTTATATTTATCCTTAATATTTGAATTCATTTTATTGTAATTATTTATCATTTCTCTTATCATATATTTCCCAAGTTATACACATAACAA
Source organism: Torreya grandis (assembly GCA_037957365.1). Taxonomy (NCBI): domain Eukaryota; kingdom Viridiplantae; phylum Streptophyta; class Pinopsida; order Cupressales; family Taxaceae; genus Torreya; species Torreya grandis. Next base: position 1,063,438 of record JARHVA010003268.1, on the reverse strand, counting down.
ATGGAACTAGCTACCTAAGGATCAAGGTTTCATCAACAATCATTTCACAACCTTTATTTGGTCTTAACTTTGATCAGGTTGAAGGGTTTTATTTTGATTTGATTTTTTTGATTAGATTATTTTATCACTCTTATTTCTCACTTTTATATAAAATTAAAAAAAAAATCTTCTTTTTCACTCTTGCATATAAAAGAATAATTTTATTTTCTTTTGTTACATCTACACATCAAAACTTCAAAGAATGGTATAACCTACATTAAATATTAAGTAGAATAGATTAATAACATATATAGGTACATCCAATCAAGAAAACTTAATTTTAATTCTTATCAATATCATGCATTCAAAAACAACCACCCACACACATACTACAAAAAACTAGAAAACTTAGGCAAACAAAAGCTTGCATCTTAGATCTAATTTTATTCACTTGTATATCAATAGAATGTTGTTTTGAGATCATAAAATCCTAACATTAAATTTGAATTCATTCCATTTTATATAATTTATATTCATAAAAAATCATTTAAAATTATTAAAACTAACATTTAAACTTGCATTTGTGAATTAATTTCAGAATACTTAGGAATTGTTCTTAGCAAACCCAACCTAGGTTTTAGTATTTAATTTTTATTTGCATTTTTAAAATTCAATTGCATAGTATCACTCACTCATTTTAATTCAAAAATACAAAAATAAAATAACATTTCATTTAATTCATTTAGGAAAGACTCTCATCTCTCAAGCTGTGAGATTTTAAAATCAACAATTGCACCTTTCATTCAAAATTTTAGTTTTAAGCATTGCATTTGTTGATTTTTTTTAAAAGCATAGAAATAAAAAACTACATTTATTTCTATTCATTTTTAGAATTTCATTCATTTATTAATTGTTTTCATTTCAAAAATTATTTTAGTTTGATTTTTGTTTGTAAAATATTCTCAAAAACATTACACAAAATCAATTCAAACCAAACCTTATCTAAATGAGAACAAGTGCCAAAATCATGCTATCAATTCCTTCAAAACAAGTAAATATTTTCATGCACGTTCAAAATAATATATACAATTAATACATTCCAAACCCATATTATCTCACTATTGGATGATATTCCCTAAGTTCCCCTACCTCCATAGGGTTAATTTATTTCCTAGAGTGCCACTCTCATTCTAGTAAGAACCCTTCAAATTGAACTTGAATCTAAACTTAGGCTTAGTATTTATTGAGGTCAACATACCCCCATTTTTTGGAAAATGAGGACCTATGTGTTAAAATTATGCAAAACTATACTTTAAAATTGAAAACCCATTTAATTAGAACATCATCATCATGTTTGCACATTATTCATATTTGAAGATCATCCACACCATGTTCTAGTTGGTCTGTTTGTTCATGGCTCTGGTTTAACCTTATCTAAATTTTACTAAATTTGGATCTTCTTGTTTTAGGTTACAAATCTAATAGATGTCCATTGGAAGTAGACAATGTCTAGGTTTCCTAATTTTAATGATGTTATATTAATCTAACCTTTTAATTGCCTTTGGTTTGTTAAAATTCAAATTAAACCATGTTCAAACTTCCTGAAACCCTCATTCAAAAAACCTAGCTTAGACCCCTTATTAAAATTCAAATTTGGTGGGAATAAAATTATATGGGAACTTTTTAAAATGTTATAGACTTAAGTTTAATTTTTATACTAAGGCTTGGATGTGTTTTTAAACATAACCAAACCTTAGCTTAAAAACTATATACTTGGTCTCTTCATGTCTCGAGCCCTTCATTTCTTTTTATTTTAGCATGGTCTAACTTTAATGTTTTTAGGGTCATTTTATTATGTTCCTAGCTTGGTCCAAATTTATTGTTTTCATGGTCCCTCTCATCATAAACTTAGACTAACATCGTAGTCTTAAATCCAAGTTCATGTTTATTAACGTAAATAAGACCTTAGTCCTAAGACTTTAGCCTAAGTCCCTTTATGTTTCTAATTCCTAATTTAAGTCATGTGCTTATTTGTAGGATCAATTACCCATGTTTAATCAGGCCAAGTTGATTAGACACAGTGAGAAAGATCCAATAAGTCAAAGACCTGATCCTTGGAACCAATCCTATTTAGCTCCATGGATCAATATCGATGATCTGCATTCACATAGATGCTAAGATCCAATGGAGTGAGATCATCATAGATCAAAATGGGTCCCCTTTTATTATAATTTAGACTTATCCTAAGTTTTTCCCTAATGTCTTCTATTGTATTTATCAATACAATAAAACATTAGGATAAAACTTATGTTATGACTTTAATCATTTGAGGGGTCTTCATTTTATTATGTTAAAGAATTATGTTATACTTTGGTCTAAATTCTAATGGTCCTGAGCTCACTTAATCCTTTTGTGATTTTAAGAGCCAATGATGTTTGACTATTTGGATCATAATTAGCGACCCACATTTACTCGAGCAAGATCAATCAAACAATGCATACCAATTCAAAGTACTTATAAACCTACTATATTTCAAAAGCTTAAATTTGATGTTCTCATGATCATCAAATGATGTTGGTGAGGTCATCATTGATGTTTTTGAGACCATCAAATTTTAACCCCTATGGAGAATTATGTGATTTTAAATTTGGCATTCTCCTAAACATCAAATGACATCTGTGAGGCCATCATTGGTGTCCATGAGACTTTCAAATTCTAGCACCTATATTTAATTATGTGAGATTAAATTTGATGTTCTCATGATCATCAAATGATTTTTGAGAGGACATCATTGACATCTATGAGACTATCAAAATTAAAACTTAGGAACTAATCTCATTTGAATAATAAGAATGATTAGGGTTTTATAATTCAATATTAAAATCGATCTTTCATTAGCTTTTTTGACCCATCATAGATTAATTAAATCTATTTGGATCCATGTTTCAACTTGAGACCCTTCTAATTAAGTTTAAAATAACATAAATGCCATGGACTTAGATTAAATATCAACCTAAGATTTAGTCATTTTCTAAAACATTTGACCAAACCTTAGCCTAAAGTCTTATACTTGGTCCATATATGTCCCATGGTCATCTGGTCTATTTTATTGGCTTGATATAATTAATGCAGGGTCCTATTATTATAAGATTTAACCTAGAGATTTTACCCTAAAGTTCTATCATGTTTATTAATATGATAAAACGTAGGTTAAAAACCTTACTTTAAGTCCTTTTTATTATTTGGGGTCCCCTTTTTACTATAATCCAAACCTTTCTTAAATAGTTTAGCCTAATGTTCATTTTGTGTCTATTAACATGAAATAAAAACATGGTCTAAAGTATTTAGGATAATTTCTTTATATGTCCCAATAATAAATTAAACATTATGCATCTTTATAGGATATACAACTTGTATTCATGTAGATGAGATTGATTCAACACGGTGAGGCTAAGTCAAAGTTTTAATTGAGCTCTGAACAAGCACAAAATCACCATGTGGTGAAAGAACCCTAATTGATAAAGTTGGTAGGATGTATAATTTATAATTCCCATGGGACTGCCAAGTGGCACAACCTTAGAGCCAAACATATATAATGACCAATGGCATGAAACTATTAATATTAAGATCAATGATTCATGTTGATCTGTGCATAATGATCGAATAGAGTGAGATGAAGTAGATTTTTCAAAAGGCAATGATCAATTTAGATGATGCCACATTGGTAGAAAGTGATAAAGTTGAAGATATTATTGGCATAGAAAGGCAAAGGTATAAATGTCAACGTCCAAATAAAATCAAAGGCATAAACTCACTTAATCTCAAAGGTCATCACCATTAAAACTTGAATAATAACCCTAAACATCTACAAAGCCCTAATTCAACCATAATTGATCATAATCAAGCCTAAGAGAGTCTAATTGCCCCCTGAGCAAGTGCACATTGATCCAAAGGTAAACTATAGTCCATTACTAAAAAAATTAAATAGACTCAGTCATTGTGGCTTAAAAATAACATAGAGAGGACATAGAGCTCTATTTAACCATGGGTTTGGAAGGGAGAGTCTTCAAGGATATTGAATTTGATGTTTTAGCCTTGAATATTGGAGATAAAAACTAGTCTAAGATATTTTAGACCATTGAAGATATGTTATTCATTAATAGAAAGGAATGAAATATTACATCAGTCAGCTAAAGATAATATGACCTAATCACCATTCAAATGATAAGTATTTACTATGTAATAACAAAGCCAGAGGTACTAAATTTCATCAATGTTATTGTTCCTATTTTTAAGGACTATAAAATTTATCAAGAGATGATAGTACGTGAATGTAGTTTTAAAGTGGTTACTTATATCTACCCTCTGCCTTCAAAAAATAATAAAAGCTACCCAAGCATCAGGTGGATTTACCCATAATTAGAGACTTGTCTAGTAAGAATCACATGAAAACCATCCTTACCCCATGGTTCTATTCAAGAAACCAAGTAATCTCTAAATTCAATGGAAGAATCCCAATCACCCAATTTAGGGCTAGTATTAGGATGATTATTAAATTATAGAATAGATTTTCTGGAAGACCCTCCACCACTTATGTCAACAAAATATGGGTCCATTTTATATATTTCATGGTTAAGAAAGGACTTACTCCCCATCTTAGAGGGATGATCAATATCTACTTGAAAAAAATAATTCTTTGCAATCAAGAAGAAGATTAGAATCCATTTCTACATGATGTTTTATCTCTTAGATGCCTTGATAGCCACTACCAAAATCCCCAACCTAAAAGAATGGCCACCTAATGAGAGATAAATAGTCTCCCATCATTATTCCAAATTGCATATATTCAAGTATAGGGACCATATCTAGTTCATATGTGACTACGTATACCCAACCTTATTTGAAGCCATTATAGGGATCCCTATAATGAGAGTCATCCCTTTAATCAAGAAGTATGTTGATCTCATTGGGGACATTTGACTATATCTAGATTGTACTATAATCTAGATATAAGAAACTTTGATCCAACCCCTTATGTTACCAGTCCATGTACCCACAAAGTTGGAAGATCAAGAAGTGGAATACCAACTATTCCATGGCATAGATGGTGTATTTAAAAGGAAAAAGAAGGGATTTTCCATTCCTTTCACTTAACCATTAGTAAGATCATGTTTCAGAACTAGGAACATGTGGAGACTATCTCTAGACAAAGGACCTTCTTCAACCAACAAATTTATGAATTGAGACATTAGGACCCTAATGAAAAGTATGAAAAACATTTAAAGGCCAATTAGATCAATGTGTCTTATGATCATCACCCTAGTATCTATGACCACTTGTACACCAAAGATTATTTATTCATATAAGTGCTAGTAAGGTTGAATAAACTCAACATTAAGCTAGAGGATAGTTTGTTGAGAGAGAAGAAACCAACTGAAGATCTATGGCAGATGGGGCCTAGGTAATATCATTTACTACTAGGACCATATTCTAGACCTTCTTCCATGTAGCCATAGGTAGAGACACAATAGCCCAAAGAATAAGTTTTACAAAGGCTAGAAGAAAAGAGACCTAAGAAGATAACACCTAGTGAGGTGGCATATTCCTCAGCTTAGCCTAAAGAACTAGAGTCACCTGTTGAATAAATTAACATAATTACATTATATATTGAAGAGATAGTAGAGGATGCCTTAAAATCACTAGCTAGTGCTTATGAATCAAATGATGAAGAATCACAAATAGAAAGACCTCAATCCCAAATTGAGGAGGAAACAAAAGAAGAAATGGAAAGTAAGTATCTTTAAACTTAGTTCCTATTATAACCCAACCCAAAAGGAAATCTAAGATGGCCCTAGTTCAAGTAGGAGGCAAGAAGCCTAAGTCAACTTTCACTCATCCTTATAGTGAAATCAACTTTTTTAGTGAAGAACGTCCAATTTATGGCCCCTCCATTTTAGAATACTTCATATATGGCAAGTTGCAAAAGGTTCCAACAATGCACCACCATTGGGCTATTACAAAGTCTATTAACATCCATGTGCATGATGAAATCAAGCCTTGGATTGTGATATTACAACAATAGGAAAAATAAAGGTGCATGGCTACCCTTAGGGAGTCAAGTGGCACACAGATGGATGCTCTTAGAACTTCAAGTGGAACACAAGTGGATATCCCTACTCCCTAAGTGATAGAAGCATCAATGGGAGTTTAGTTCAACCTAGAGACAACCAACATGGAAAGAGTAATCAAGAATAAAACCATATTTGAAGGTGAGAAGTTCACCTTTTAGAAGATAGAAAATTTCATTAGTTTAACTCTAGTGGTAGGGCAGAAGCCAAGACAAGATAATGTGTTTGATTAAAATATCCTTGAAGTGGTCCAAGTTCAAAGTGATAAATTTCATGTAATGATCCAGGGCATATTACATGAAAATAAGAATCTAAAAGAGTCTACTATTTTATCCATTTATGAAGATAGATTCAAGAATTTTGAGGATACCATGGCTGACTTATTTAGTTCCAAAAAGGAAGTCAAGACCAAACAAAAGAAAATAGAGAAGTAAATCTCTAAATCAATAGGCTAAGTTGGCCAATGGTAAGTTACAAGTCTTTAGGTAAAAGACTTGATTAGGGCCTTGTCAAAAAATATAGTCCCAAATTTTAGAACTATCAGCAAGGCACATTTGAATATGGCTATGGCCATATTGGTTAAAAAGATTGAGGCCCTAGACAACTAGTCTAAAAGAGTGAATGACCTTGCTAAAGACTTCAAATAGTTAGAAGATGGAGCATCTCATATCTTAACTTGATAAAGGAGCCCACAAGACTTAGCCTACTAGGTCTCATAATTGATGAAGAGTTCAAACACATGACCTTTTATTTCATGCAAGAAGTAAGAAACTAGGGGCAAAATTAGACAACAAATGGAAATAATAAATTTATGAGCTTACTATTGTCATCAAATTGTACACCCTAGGACATTATATGAGATTCATTCAATTTGATGCAACATTGAATCATCCCTCAAGTTTATGGGAACTTAATAAGAGAGATGAGTCTCTAGGATTGAAAAGGGCTAGCTCCTTGAATTCTTGTCTAAGGTTCTATCACCTACTCTAATGCTTGTTCATGAAAAGAGTCAAGAGTTTACATTAAATAGAAAAACTATTCTAAGAGGTGATTCACAAATAATTTATCCCAACAACTCTCACACTTATACCGAATAACAATGTTTCTCAAGACTAATTCCATGTATTAGAAGATACTAACATAGTGTTTCAATGTGAACGTAACATGATTGAGACAATAAATAAGATAATTTACCTAAGGGGTATATTGCACACCATATATACAATTGCATACTTAAAAGAGAGTTTAATAAATTCAACACACTTCACATGACTTGTTAACATTAGAATCTTTGTTCAAACATGAAGGATAAAGGGAGTAAGGATGATGTTATCACTTAGCTCTACTATGCATCACTCACATACTTAGATAGAAGTTCACAACTCAAAATTGGTCTTGTATTCAATGTTTAAAATCAAAGTGCAAAGTCATTGCAGTAGGGCTTCACCATACCAAAAATGTGGTTATCTACAATGGTTGAAATGGCTCAATTTATAGAAATTTGGGGAAGAGAGAGAGAGAATAGAAACTGAAGAGGCACAAGGACATGTGTCACTAACATAGAATTTAGTTGCAAATACATGAGAGATATGGATGAGTGAGCCATGCTATGTCAAGATTCTTACTTGTCCAAAACAAGTCATGAGAATGGTGGCAAGTGGCATCAAACTTTTAGGAGTGGCACAAGAAACTATTTCTATCAAAGATCATCCATGAGGGTTTGAAACTAAAAATAGAGAAGCTAACACATCATACTATTGGAACTCATGATGGTAGTTATAAAATGTTCTTTTTAATTGCTAGTTATCCTTTGGACACCTATAGTTATCAATTTTGTGGAAGTAATGACTTGAACTATTGGCATGTCCATTTTGTTTTCTCTATCTACACTAGATGCTCATGATTCACACATTTTTTACCTCCACATCTGATTTCACATTCTTGTCAAGTATTTTGAATAGAAATGGCTATTTCTTATAGTTATAAATTGACATTCTATAGGTCATCACCTTTTGGGTATTTCTTTCAGACTTTTTGTCTTGACCCTTTCTTACAGACAATTTTCCTACAAGAATTCATCAGATAATTTCTCTAAACAAATTCTTTTAGAATTTCTATTTGGCCCTTCAAAAAATTAAAATGGTCCTTTGGCTTGTTGAAAACTACCCTTTAGAAGATTTGAAAGTGTCCATTTAGCCTTAGAATGTCCCTTTGGAAAATTTACAACATACCCTTCAAAAAAGTTACAAGGGTCTTTTTTGGATTTAAAGAGTCCTTTATAATTTCTATTTGGTCCATTTTTATACAAAAGAACCCCTCAGACTTTTGAAATATACCCTTTATAAAAAGTGAATTGTACCTTTCAGACTTTTTGTTTGGTGCATTTTGCTTGAAAATTACCCTTTAGAGAAGTTACAAAGTACTCTTCAGACAAAGTGAAATTCCCATCGAGAAAGTTGAAATGATCCCTTCAAAAAAGATGAATTGGATTGTTTAGAAGAAAAAATACCCTTTGAAAAAGTTACAAACTACCCTTCAGATTTGAAAGGATATTTTTTAGAAAAAATGTGTAGGGTAACTTTTGGAGACTTATCCTTTAGGAAAGTTGAATAAAAAATGTATAAGAGAAATATACTTAATGAAAAAAATATTAAAACACAAAGTCCAAAAGAATTTGGCAAGGGCTTAGAACAAAAAACCCAAAATAATTAGGCAAAGTATTATAAAAAGACCAAAATGAACCTTCCAAAAGAAATAACACTTAGTATTTTTGTGGGCTTTGTCAAAGAACATTTATTTCAAAGGAAAACTAAGTACTGGTTAAATTCCAAATTTGAAAGGTACAAACTTGGGGTTAGAATTTGACCAACATTCTTGACGATTCTTAGGTATGGCATGCCTTCTATGCGTAAGGCTAGTTGCCTAAATCCTTCCATTGGGCATGGAGTCATGAGAATGAGCACTCAAATTGTCATGAACAGACCTTGGATTGGCCACAAGATAATTGACGTACACAAAATAGACAAGGGAAGAAAAACACACATAAGACAAAAGCAAAATACAAAACAAAGATACACTTGTGCTACTAATAACTTAGGGAAAAGAAATAAAAACAAAGGGAACATGCATTTTGTCAACTAGGAAACTTAGGGAACACAATAGTCAAGATAAAACTAGACTAAACACACACCTATGCTACTATTTACAAGATAGACCTGCAAGGACTAATAGAAAAACTTTAGATGTATCCCATTCACAGGGATAGGCAATTATTCTCCATTCATCTTGGTCATCTGAAAGGATTTATTTTGCTTACACTTGATGATGATGTAAGGTCCACTCTAAGAATCATCAAACTTTATATGTTTACTTGGTTTTTCTCTATCCTCATCCCATTTTAGAACCAAGTCACCCTGCTTAAACACTATTGTACTTGATCTTTAGTCAAAAGACTTCTTCATGAGTACTTAGTGGTGTTCCATGGTATTATGAGCATTGTCCCTTACTTCTTATAGATGCATTAGTTATATCAATCTAACTTCCATTGGATTATTTTCTAATAGTTCCAATTGATGTGCTAGTCCTAGAGCATGGAGCTCTTGAGAGATGGACAACTTGGCTTCTTTCCCATAAAAAGGCATAAAAGGAGAGTTACTAATTAATCTCTTAGGAGTAATCCTATCAGCCATAAGGTTGTCTTCAACTTGGTGTGCCATGCTCATTGATTATTATCTAATGTCCTTTTGATGATCTTGATGAGATTATTGTTAGTAGACTCAACGAATCCATTACCTTGAGGGTAATAGTTGGATGAGGTACTCAAATAAACTACATTCCTATTTTCCCATTCAAATGTTTTAGCACTCATGAAAGCAAGTGTATTATCATAAATGATAGTACAGGGGACCCCAAATCTTATTATGATACTCTCATAAAAATCTAAGATTGCATTTTCATTTTCCTCCTTCAATGCAACAACCTCTACCCACCTTGTGAAGTAGTCAGTAGCAATAAATATCCATTTATGTCTAGTAGTTGATGGAGGGTTGATCATACCAATGAAATCAAGGCCCCATTGCATAAAAGGATGGTCTACCTAGATAGGATTCAATGGAAGGGCTGAAAGTTTCTATTTGCCTAAAAAGAAGTCACATTGAGGACATCTCCTAATCCAAGAGTCGCAATCCTTGAAAAGGTTGGGCCAATAATACCCTACCCTCATTATCTTTGTAGATATTGTTTTTGGGGAGAAATGACCTCCATTTACACCATTGTGAAACTTTTCTAGAAAGATGCCAAACTAATCATTGTCAACACACCTTAGTATTACACCATTCACATCCTTTCAAAACAGAATTTCATCTACAAGGAAATAAGGAATGGTTTGCAATATAAAATACCTTCTTTGTGACTTGTTGAAACCATTAGGATAATCACTATTTTAGAGGAAACTAATGACGTATTTTGTCCAACATTGAATTGGTATGTGACCAACTAGTTGGGGATGAGCCTGATTGACCAAAAATTCCTCCCTTGGCCCTTGAAGATCTGAAGATAGATGTTCACACATCCCCTTTCCTCTTACCACATTTGTTACATTGATATCAACATCATACTCCATTACCTTTGTGATCCATCCATCTCTCTTCTCATTGAGTTCTTTGCTTAGGAAGAACTCTTTGGTGCTAGGATGAGAGACCATGACATGTATTTTGTTATTTGAAACCATGTGCCTAAAATTTTTCAAACCTCCTATCACAGCTAGAGCCTACTTCTCAACAAATGTGTACTTGACCTCATAATATTCTAGTTCTTGGCAAAATAATGTAATGGGTTATTCAACTTCCTCATCATTTTTTTACATAAGCATAGATAACACTATGTCAAGGTTAGAAAAAGTATAGAGTATGAAATACTTGGAAAAGTTTGGGTTCAAGAGAGTAGGAGATTAGGCAATTTCTTGTTTGATTGCCTCAAAATTATTCTTACCTTCCTTTGTCCAAGCAAAAGTTTGGTTCTTCTTGAGCATGGTTGTAATAGGCTTCACCAAAGTAGAAAATATTGGAATAAACCTTATTACAAAGTTGATATTTCCTAATAAACTTTGTAAACCTTTCTTGTGTAGAGGCAAAGATAGGCCTAGAATGGCTTCAATCCTTTCAGGGTCAATAGACAGGCCTTCCTTTGACACAATGTGACCTAGTAATTTACCTTCATGAACAACAAAGATACATTTTTTTGGATTAAGATAAAATCGAAACTCTCTACACTTCTCAAAGACTTGCCTTAGATGTTTCATGTAGTCATTAGCATCCTTGGAAGAAATAGTTATATCATCAAGGTATACAAGCAAAAACTCATTGATCAAACCTTTAAAGGCCATGTCCATTGCTCTTTGGAAGGTAGCACCAACATTAGAAAAACCAAAAGGCATATTTCTATATGAAAATGTTCCCCATTTTATGGTGAACATTTTCTTGAATTGATCCTCCTCATTCACCAATATTTGGTTATAACCTGAATAGCCATCAAGTAGTGAAAAGTGTTGAGAACCTAAAACCACTTGTAAAATCTTCTCCATGGAAGGTAGTGGATAATGGTCTTTGAGTGAAAATCTATTCATATTCCTAAAATCCACACAAATTCTAATCTCTCCACTCTTATTTTGAATAGGTACAAGGTTATCTACCCAAGTTGAGTGCTTGATAGGAAAGTTAATCCTAGATTCAATCAATTTGGTAAGCTCTCTTTTCATGAGTTCCTATATCTTGGGATTGATAGGCCTCTATTTTTGCCTAAATGGTTTAGCTCTATGTTGTAACTCAATGATATTATGAGATAGACCTAGATCAAACCCTTTCAAATCCTTGTACTCCCAATAAAATATATCATGAAATTATTTACACAATTCAATGAAGGCTTGTCTTTCGGAAAGAGAACATATCTTACCAATTCATAAGTTTGTCCTTAAATATTAAGATTCTTTCATAGTTATCTTAATTTATAGACATGCTTAACCTTTATTTCCTTCTTTGATCATCTTTATTGAACAAACTCTCCAAAGTAACCAGACCCTTTGGTAACTTATTTGTCTTTAGTTGGATAACTTGTTCTTCATATTGATTGTGAAGCTTCTTTTGATTCTTTGAAAAAAATTCTTCTTCATTTTTAATGAAGTGTACAATATGTTTATCACTCTCAAACACTTACCAAGACACTTAATTATCTAGAATATAAGGTCTCATAATGACTTTGATGTGAGGTTGGTCCATCTCTCTACTTACATCAATAACTATATCAAAGTGTGCTCTTATCACAACCAACCTGGTTGGATATTGAAAGAATCAAAGTCCTTAATTAGATCCGATACCCTATGATTTTATGACTTAAGCAAAGGGTTCTTGGTTGTAGCTTGGTTTTTCACTTGATGTATAATCAATTCACTATCTCCATATACCTTCAAATTATTGATTCCCTTTCTCTTTACCCATTGGAGGCCATGAACCAAGCTTTCATATTCTACTGTATTTCAATTACAACTAAAATGGAATATATATGAAGAATAATACTAGTTATTTGAAGGATAAATTGACATGACACCATATCTTACCCCTACCTTGCTTTTAGAGCCATCAAAAAACATTTCCCATATCCCTTCAAGTTCATGATTCTCATTAGTGAGTGATGGTATAGGAATGTTCTTCTCATGCATATAATATACTCCTAATTAATTTTCTTATATTAATGCATAGGGGTCATTATCATAAGTTTCACTATCATACTCATCAATAAAGAGGTCAAAAATACCATCAAGGGGAAAGGCTGTTTCACCACTAATGGTACCTTCTTCCTACTCACTAATCATACAATTTTGATTTAAACTTGTCTCCATATATGGTTCAGTGTAGAACCTTGCCAAGGGTTGTGTTATTATAGATACCTTAGATCCATATATTATTATAAAGGCTAGAAAATACCTATCAACTTTAACGTACCCTCCAATATTATTTGTGAAGTCTCTCGACAAGCAAATAACAAAATGAGCTGGAAGATCAACCACCACAATATCTTTTAGGATGGGGAAGCTTGGACAATCATGAAATAAACTTTCAAACCTTTAACTAACCCAATAATATTGGCTATATTTACATCAATATATAACACACCCTTGTTATGAGGATCATATTTTAGTCCCAATTTATCAACAACCACTTTAGGCATAACTGTGGTACTAGCCCCACTATCCATAATGCAGTTATGAACCAATTTGTCTCTCACAATGAGTGTGAGATAGAAAGGTGGTGGATTTTCAGATTTGGTAGATGGTTCTAAAACATAATTAGGTTTTTTGTTAAGGGATACACCATTTTATCTTGGAATTTGAGGGGCTACATGAATTCTTGAGAGTTGTTCTTGCAAAAGCTCCTTTTGGCTAGGTATATGTAATACTTCCCAAAAAGAAATGCTAGTTTTAGTATTCTTCAAAGAGTCCATAATATTTTGAGATTAAGTATTCACCTTGTATTTCATTATTTAAGGTAATGAGGTAACTTGAACTTGTTGTACTGGAGGTTCGCTATCCTTATTCACATTCTAACTTTGAGGAATAGTGTGACTAGTAGGATCTATTACATTGGTACTTACATTTTGAGACCTTGAAGAAGTACTACCTAGAATCACTTATGATGTTGGAATATCTCATAAATCCATATATTTTAGCCCTTGTGTTGGTTGAAAATTATGTATTTTGATTCAACACATAATCATCTTCAACTTGGAAATTCATAAAACCAATACTTTGGTTACTACCTTCTCCTTGAACATCTCTTTGCATGAGATTTGCTTCTTCTGATGTAACATAAGGAGTAGATCCTTATTGAGTTACCAAAGCTTGATTACCTTCTCCACCATTATGCATAAAATTACCTTGAGATTTCCCCCATTGATCCAAATACTCCTCTCTTTCAACTAGATTGGTGTGGACTAGAGTAACAACCTTTATCGATGAAATGGAATTAAGATTAAAGGCATTGGCCTATCTATTGAAACCTTGTTGTCCTTGTCATTTTAATTATTTAGTGTATTGGGGTGGAGGTCTATAGCCTTACTAAGGATAGTATTGAGGATTGGGTGGAGCACTTGCATACATTTGTGCTTTCTTGATCTAGGATTATAAAGACCAAATCATCTCATCCTTATCTATAACATCATCCACCTTTTTGAGAGCAGTTCTAGATTTGACATTAGTATTGGGAACTTGTGATATGCTTGGGGATTCAACTAAATTATGAGACAACAAAGGCATGGAGACTCTTGGAGGTAATTTCATAGCTTGTATCAGACTATTTTTTATCTTCAATGGCTATCTCATATGCCTCAGGTAAACTAAGTCCTCCCATTGACTAAAACATTATTGCTACATTAGTGTCAATAGCCTTAAGATAGGTGGGGAATACAAATATTGGATAAGGATGCATAATAGGTGGCAACCTATACCATTTTATTAGAAATATCTCATTAAAATCTCCCATGGATTCATTAAGACCTCTTTTATCACATTTAGCTAGTGAATCAGTGAATTATGGTCACTCTTATTTTTGAACCTATTTACCAAAAACTCTCCAAAACCATCTCAATTAGTAATAAATCCACCTTCCAATGTCCTATACCAATCAAGTGCATTCCCTTTTAAAGATATGACAAGTAGTCTAATAGCTATGTTAGCTTGGGTGATATTGTGAAAATTGTAAAAGTTTGAAATGTCCCTAATATGCTCAGATAGGGTAATAGGACCTTCTCCATTGAAATTAGAGAGAATTTTGATAGAATTAGGAGGAATAGGATCATACATAGGAAGGTTAATTAGATTTTAGGTGTTGAAGGCTGGGAAAGGATGTCTTCTAGCCATTTCTTCTTCCTCTTGATCTATAAATTCTTCAACCTCCTCTTCTTCCTCTTCAAAACCTTCTTGTTCAGGATCTCTAAAGGTTAGGAAGGGCTTAAGGTGTTATTCTTCAAGAGAAATTTTAGGCTGAGGAACTTGATTGAAAACCTAATAGAAGATGATCTAGTGATGACCATGAAGTATACTATGGAAAAACTGATCTACAAATAGAGATTCTCACCTTTTGGAGTTACTAAATGCAATATTAGAACACCTCTACAACCTTGGACTTATCAAGGCTAACATTCACCGTGACATGGAAATAATTAGGATCAATAGTCCCACTAGGTGTGTTATAACTATTGTCATCAAATTGTGCACCCTAGGACATTCTATGAGATTCCTTTAATTTGATGCAACATTTAATTATCCCTCAAGTTTGTGGGAGCTTAATAAGAGAGATGAGTCTCTATGATTGAAAAGGGCTAGCTCATTGAATTCTTCTCCAAGTGTCTATCACTTAATCTAATGCTTGTTCATGAAAAGAGTCAAGAGTTTGCATAAAATATAAAAACTATGCTAAGAGGTGATTCACCAAGAATTTATCTCATCGACTCTCACACTTCTATTGAATAACAATGTTTCCCAAGACTAATTCCATGCATTGGAAGATACTAACAGAGTGTTTCAATGTGAAGTTAACATGCTTGAGATAATCAACAAGATAATCGACCTAAGGGGTAGATTGCATACCATAGATATAATCGCATACTTGAAAGAGAGTTTCATACATTCAACATACTTCACATGACCTATTAAAATCAAAACCTTTGTTCAAACATGAAGGATAAAGGGAGTAAGGATGATGCTATCACTTAGCTCCATTATATATCACTCACATACTCAGATAGAAGTTTACAACTCAAAATTGGTCTTGTATTCAATGTTTAAAAGCAAAGTGCAATGTCATTTCAGTAGGGATTCACCATACCAAAAATGTGGTTATCTGTAATGGCCAAAATGGCTCAATTTATATAACTTTGAGGAAGTGAGAGAGAAGAGAAGCTGAAGAGGCACAAGGACATGTGTCATTGATATGAAATTTAGTTATAGATACATGAAAGAGATGGATGAATGAGCCATGCCATGTCAAGAGTCTTACTTTTCCAAAACAAGTCATGAGAATGGTGGCAAGTGGCATCAAAATTTTAAGAGTGGCATAAGAAACAATTTCTATCGAAGATCATTCATGAGAGTTTGAAATTGAAAATAAAGAAGCTGACACATCACACTACTAGAAATCATGATGGTAGTTAGAAAATAATCTTTCTAACTTCTAGTTATCCTCTGTAGTTATCTATTTTGTGGAAGAAATTACTCAAATGATTGACCTATCCATTTTATTGGCTCTATCTACACTGGATACTCAAGATTCATACATTTGTTACCTCCACATCTACTCTCATGTTCCTATCAAGTCTTTTGAACATAAATGATTATTTCTTGTAGTTTGAAATTGATGTTCTATGGGTCATCACATTTCAAGTATTTCTTTTAGACTTTTTATCTTAACCCTTTTTTGTGGATAATTTTCCCATAATAATTCATTAAATAATTTCTCTGAAATAATTCCTTTGGACTTTCTATTTGGTCCTTCAGATTAAAATGGTCCTTTGGCTTGTTAAAAATTACCCTTCAAAAGATTTGAAAGTGTCCATTTAGCCTTAGAATGTCCCTTCAAAAAAGTTGAAACATACCCTTTGGAAAGGTTTCAAGGGTCCTTTTTGGCTTGAAACGTACCCTTCAGAGAAGTTGTAAAGTACTCTTTAAAAAAAGTGAAATGCCCTTTAGGAAAGTTGGAATGATCCCTTCAAAAAAGATGAATTGTACTATTCAGAAGGAAAAGTACCCTTCAAAAAAAGTTACAAAGTACCCTTCGGCTTTGTAAAGATATCTTTCAGAAAAAATGTGTAGGGTAAATTGGAGACTTATCCTTTGGGAAAGTTGAAAACAAAATGTTTGAAAGAGATATACTTAAGGAAAAAAAGCTTCAGACAAAAAGTTCAAAATAATTTGGCAAGTGCTTAGGACAAAAAACTTGAAAGAACTAGGCAATGGCTTGAAACAAAGAGAAAAATGAACCTTTTGAAATAAATAACACTTGGTTTTTTTATGGGCTTTGTCAAATAACATTTCTTTCAAAGGAAAACTAAGTACTGGTCAAATACCAAATTTGAAAGGTTAAAACTTGGGGTTGGAATTTGACCAACACTTACTCCTATCATTTGAGGAGAAAATGGGAGATTTCAGGGGCATCAAATGAGATATGGAGAGGATTGAAAATAATCTCAAGGACTTGGTTGATCAGGAAGATGATCTCTTCCTAGAACCTGTGGTTAATTTGAAGCTTATTAGTGAACAACATTAAAAGGTAGAAAGATTTCTTTATCAGAATAAGTGGACTTCATCAACACAGGGCTCACAAAGTAGTTAGGAGTATTATTTTTGTAGAGACGTGTAAAAAGTTTAAAATAGAATATTTTTTTTGTAAAGGCATTTGAAACTTATAAGCATATGGCCTATAGGTTAGTCCATTTTGGAAGGTCCAGTGTATTCTATAACTTTTATAGAAATGGATAGCTATCCTTTACACTTGTACACTTGTAATTTGATATGACTAACTAATATACCCCCTTACATTCTATAAAATGGAGTATTGTCTATTGTAAAAGGAGGGAGTTTTTGAGCTAAAAACTAGTGTAAACTTTGAACAACTAATGCAAGTAGAGAATTCTGAAAGGATTGTCTCATTTTGTTTGTGTGAATTATTACATGGCTTCTCTCTCAATCATTTATTCTAAATTTCAGATTTTAATTGTTCTTGTGAATTCTTGATATGTACCTTTTAATGTAGAATTGTTAGCTTATACTTATCCTAGGATAACTGAAGGTTCTCTAGTTTACTTTACTTTATTTGCTCTGCATTTGTAGATGTGCATCATCTATCTACTTAAAGGGGTCAATCTTATAAAGTAAGCTTAGTTCTTATTTGAATTTTTTTTAATTTTATTTAGAAGTTTCCCTGATATATGATGTGACTTGAGCTTAAGATGTTTTACTTCATATATTGGTTTTAAGTGCATACCTAGGAAAACATTTAAACTTTGTCATGATGTCTAAAATCAAGATTAATCACATAGTCTATCTCTACCCTACACTTCCTTTTATTTCTTTTTTAACCAATTCACTTTAGATTAAAGCTTCATTATATATGCCTATCTTAGTTTATTTTTAGACTTATAATTGAGCATAATTCATCGTAATTAGTATAGATCATCTTCTTCTTCTTTATAAAGATTTACAATCCATGATGTCTCCTTGTAGACACTAGAAAATTTCACACAATAGTTCTAGTTGTTAAACTAACCCCTTAGACCACCCTTGGGGGCCCCCTCGAGACCACTTGACTACCTTTTTACCACCAACCCTAAACTCACCCTGACTAACTTTGACCAAACTTGACCTATGACCTAGAGACCACCGATGATCACCCTAACTACTGATGGGTAGTCTTGACCATCAATAATCATGTCTTAATCACTTGAATAGTTTAACTCAAACTCAGCTACAACTTGTTTTTTTAAATTTTAGCTATCTATTTCTTACATGGGATCGATGCATGTTGATGCTAAAAATAAATATCTTGTTGTACCTATTATTGAACTTATTATTTTACTTCTCCTTTCTTACTATAAAAATAGAGGAAGAGGAGGTGAAAATCATCCATCATCAATCTGCATCTAGAATCAAAGCAATCAAGAATCAGAGATCACTAATAATTATAAGAGATTATTACATTAAATCTTCTCTTATAGGTATCATCTCAGTGAACTAACAATTAGGCCAAAGATCTGAAGTGATGTGGCAACTCATTGGTCAACAACCAAGTACCATTAATCTATTAGAATTGATCCAAACTTCATCAACGAGTTATCAGCCACACACCTCAACCATTCTTTAGATCAACAAGTTAAGCATCTATTTTTAGTAATTATTTTACTTAGTTTCTATTTCACAAATAACCCATCCCAAACCCACATTCTATAATCTCATTCTACAACCTCATCAACTAATTTATTAACCCAACCCAAAATCCATAGTAATTATTGACAGTCATCTTGACCACTGATGGTTTGTTCATAACCACCGATGATCACCCTAACCATTGATGGTCACTATGTGACAAATAAATATCAAGTTATTTTCACCCACTATACCTCAACAAAATTCCACTTTCTGCCTCTCTACCTCATCATAGAGCATCACCCTATTTTTTAAACCACACCTAAATCATTTATCATTAATATCAATCTATTTATTTTTATAGTTAGTCAAATTCACCTATTCATTTATCAAGCACTTCTTGTATTTGATTTCAGGACCTTCTATTATTTATGCAAGCAATTTGTCTTTCATTTTTAGAACTTAATTGTTTAAAAGTGTGGATTTATAGCCTCCAAGGAATCTCATAGATCTTGGATCTAGCTTGCTAGGTAGTCTACCCTACTATCTAACTAATCAATCATCTCTTTAGTGATTTATTATCTGTAGGTCATTCCTCCCAAGCCAAAGATGAGTATCTAAAACTATATATATTAATGCATGCATAATATATCAGGTTTTTATACCATACCCTTCTTGAGTTTCTTCTCTCTTTCTTCCAAACAATATAAGTGAAATTTAATAAAACATTTTGACATTCTTGGTGGGACCCTTGAGTCTTTTCTTGGGTTCTAAGTTGCATCTAGCTAATTTTTTTATCATTATACTCATACAATGAAATCAAAATTTCATCTTGGGATTAAAATTGATTGCATCCATTATTTTCTTACTTATTTTATCTCACATTACTTAATCAATCAAGTGATTTAATCATAGCTTCACTCTTATCACACACACAAGACCAAACCACTTACACTTAATCAAGCATAAAAACATTGACATAAGGCCTGATTGGGATTTCATCACCTAGCTATCACCTTTCCTAGCTACCCTACTTGGATTTCATCACCAAGGGGAGAACCAACTTAGTTCTTTAGCTAAGTATAATCTCTATCAATCAGTATATCTTAGATAAGCACTTGACACCCTTATCATTGTAATGTGTGAAGTGAGGGGGTAGGCCCCAATATCAAGCCACATACTGATTTTTAATATAGATCCCTTTGAGAGCCTAAACATAACCTACAACTAACCATAGACTTTTTTTCTAGTGTTCACTCTATAAGCCAAGTTGAATCATACAATTCTTAAAGCTTAAGGCATAAGCCATAAAAGAGACTAAAAAGAACATTAAGATTTAACGTGCTTTAGTGTGTGTTTCATTTCCTTGAAATTTTCTTGATTTCTCTTTGTTTGAGTTGTGAGGTTGCTTGCATCTTCTTCTTTCCCTTATTTTCATGGTTTTAACTAGGCAATAACTAAGAAATCAAGTAGACCAAGATCCACCTCCTAATCATCTATCTTCCTCTTCTCCCTCATCCATGGAGTTCATCTCAAATGTAGAGAGTTCTCCCCATCCTTATAGAAGTCCTACCATCCCTCAGATGGCTGCCCAAGGTGATATAAATATCACCACCTTTCTAGATAAAAACCCCATAGCCCTCCATCATTACCTTAACACCATATCTTAGCATACCATTGCTTCAGTTCCATCTATTGACCTACACTATGGCATGACATACCACCTTATGGGTGACACTTTTATACCCACCATCTCCACCTAACCTTTATTCACCTAGGCATCATCCTCTACCAATAACCCTGCTGATACCACCATTTAAAACTAACCCACTTAGCCAAGAAACACCCAAACATATTCTTTCCCAACTAATAACCCTCCTAGTATAGGAGTGACCCAACCTTTAGGCACCAATACTTCCTTTATCCCATGAATACCCTCTACTAGTGTCACCAATATTCCTTTTATTCCTAATCTACCTAGCTCCAATCCATTCTAGATATTGGTGGTTCCCATACCTTCTACCCTTCCACCAATTAGTACTAAAGTTACCACCTACCCTCTATCTACTAACCCAACCATTACTCCTACTTAACCTACATTAATTTCTCAATAATTTCCCATTGAAAAAAACTTGAGCTATGTCCCTTACCCACAAGAGTATGTACATATACTTTTCACCCAACCACTTATCTCCATGTATTCATATGTGGCATCATCTTAACTACCCATATCCACATACCAATATGTGGTAGCATCTCAACCCCCCACCAACTATACATATGTTTCACCTACCCAAACCCAACATAATCTACCTTACAAATATGAGGGTGCACAACCACAAACAAACATTATCAAAATGTTAATGGACAAAATGACTACTTTGGATTCATCTATTTATGGTGCCCATAACCTCCTATTTTATGACCAAATATACAATGAACCAATTCATCCATCTATCCCCACTTGACCTTATCCTCCTTAATGGGAACTTCCTTAATTCTCAAACTTTTATTATAAAGAAGACCCTCAACAACATATGAGAACATTTAGGAATTATTGTTATTTGATCACCCATGATGACGCCCTCCTTCTCCACACCTTTCCTATATCTCTATCAAGTCTAGAACTATATTGGTATTGTGCTATTACAAGGCACTCACTCTTTTCTTTTGCCCAACTAACTCAGACTTTCTTAGATCACTTTTCCATAAACATCTCTAAGAAAGTTTCCATCACCAATCTCCATTCCATTTAGCAATTTGATGATGAATCCATTACATAACCCATTGTATAATTTTTATAAACCAACTCTATTTATATTTTCCCTAACCTAAATTGATTGAAATATTTGCTTAGGATTATTCTAAACACATTTCTTCTACCTTACAATTTCATATCTTTAGGATCTTTGACGAGGCTTTTACCATGACATGAAAACTACAAAATAGAGCCATCGATGACGGAAAATTGAAGTTGAGAAACAAGAACTCTAACTTCAAATCAAATGAGGCTTCCTCCTCTAAACCCAACAATCAAACCAAAACAAATGCAAAAAATAAGGGAACTATGAATGTGATTGTCCTTAAAACCATTCCTCTACCTATTGTTAACTAGCCTAATTCTTCCAATTCCTATAATCGAAACACCAAGAATTAAAACCACAACACCCAAAATAATATCACTCCACTTGGGGAATCATATTATTTGGTATTAGATAAATTCTTAAAATCCAATAGCATATAGCTCCCTCTAATCAAAACTCTATAGTAATTCAATTCCTCTCATCTTGTACCTAGTTGGTATAAATAGAATGAATTGTGTGCCTTCTATTAAGTCATTGGATATGACATTAGTAGGTATATTACCTTTAGGAAAATTTTCCAAACTCTCATTGACAAGGGGGATCTCATGTTAGATAACCCTAATAAACCATCAAAATAATCACTTGACATCTTTAGATAGCCATTTCATAACCACACTTTTTATGCCAACAATGAAAACAAATCAAAATCCTCTCATACCCATGAGGCCCATAGTATCAATATGGTTCTTATTGAACTTGTTATTGAGGAAACCATTGACAAAATCACCTCTTCTCCTACTCCACTTATTGAGGTAGTGGAGTCACTGACCTCTAATTTTATGTACACATCAGAGGAGGCAACCATTACCACTCCGCCTTTTTTCTCAATCATACAACAATGCACTCTTCCTTTAGAAAGAATTCCTAAGGAAGAAACCACTTTGCCTACACTTCCCACTGAGGAATTACCTTCCTAGATGTTGGAACTTAGTAATTAGGAAAAAGATGAGGTAATTATTCCTCCCTCTTGACACTTGGACCTATCCCTTGAATCCACTACTAGGGGACTCTGACTCATCTATAAATCTTTCTACATATTGATTAAAAACTTAGAATTCATATCTAATCCTAACCTGGATCAGGTCACCTTTTGGTAATAGATTGGGATCCCTTATATAACCAAGTAGGAGCCTTCTTTTTTATAATAACCTACCCTTTCCACTATCAAATCCACTATCATCTCAACCAAGCATTAGACACCTCTACCCATCAAACTATAGTAGCACCATCAGAACCAAACTCACACAAAGTCACCAAATCACCTTATACCATTCTAACCAAACCTAAGAACCTTGGAATATTTACTACTCATAAAACTACACACCCATTAGTAAATTTTTATTTAATCCCACTAAACCTATCAAACAAACCCCAAACTAAGTTAACAAAGAAGGTAAAACCACCTAAAAACCCAAAAACTAAAACTTTGCCTCCCCTCTCCACTTTGACCTCTATTTTGGGACCTTATCCCTTTCCCTTAATTGGGAAACCAACCATCCCAATCAAAACCCAACCACCACTTTTAGTTACACCATCACTTCTACTTTCATCCACACCTATTTTCATCAAACCACCCATCACCACACCTCCTATCTCCTAATCATCTATAAAAAAATCACTTACCTCTCAAATGTCTACCTCAAAACCTTCTAACCCCAAGATATCAACCTCTCTACCAGAACCACAACCATCCACCAAGAATGATCATTTACCCAAAACTTCTACCATCAAGCCTACTTATAAATACTTTCTTGACCCAATTACCAAACCCAAGACCTCCATGCCTTTGCCACCTTTGCTCAAGTCTTCCTCAACCATTCTATAGAGGTTATTGAAAATATCTTGCTTAACCTTACAACCTATCAGACCATTTAACCCACATATCCTTAAACTCTCTTAGTATAATGATAAATTAGTATGTTCATATCATAGAACAGTCATTCATGACATGGAGAACTGTAAGGCACTCCAAGTCTTAATCCATCAGCTATACCATGAGGATGACTTATTTTTAGATGAACTTCCCATGAGCCCACCACTAATATAAGAACTAAGAGACATCAACCAAAATTTACCTACTCCTCCATCTCACCTCAAAGTGAATAAGAACTGAAGTTATCCTCTAGCTTGAATCCTCCCCAAATCCATATCGTCTATGTGGTCAAATGATCATAGGCTCAACCAAAGGATAAGGGAAAGGAAAAGGTGTCTATTCCATGGAAATATCCCTCTTCCACCACCTAATCACTTGAAAAACACTAAGCACCTTTACCTTTAACCAAACCCAAAGTTTCCATCTATGGACCTTCTCAATCCAACCCATCTGAATCAATCCAATGAGTAGTTCTGAAATAGCTTCACCAAACATTGATGAAGATGAGTTTGTATGAACCGATCAATACTTTACCCTATCACTGTCAAGTGATGATAGAGGCTTTGCAATCCATAGAGGTCTAAATAAAAGACCCGTAACCTCTATCATCCTTTATCTAAGATCTTTAAATTTCTAACCTTGTTAGCTTTAAAGATTTAGAAATAGCCTCTATCCATCCAGATGACCTAGATCCTCCCCTCTTCATTACCTCATGCATCAACCAAACCCACATCAAGAGGGTTATGATTAATGGGGGATATATCATTAGCATTATCTCCTCCCATGCATATAACCTACTAAAATTACCTAAGAACATCATGTGGGAAACCTCAGTGGTACTTTGATCATTCAACAATACTATGTCCAAAAATTTATAAGCTATTGTTCTTCACATTTGCTTAGGACCTTGCATGATTCTGAAGCTCTTCTATTTCGTATAACAAGAGTTCTATTATAACCTTTTCATAGGACACCCTTAGATTAATTCCATGGGTTATGTGACATCTACCTTAAATGATGCATCAAATTTGAACATGAAGTCCATGTTTTTACCATAAATGTTAACCTAAGCCCTTTTACATCATGCAACATGATGTACCAACCCAATGATGTTCTCCTTCCTTCACCTAACAAGACATCAAAAAAAAAAATATGAACCCCCATGCTCTTCTAGTAATAAGGCCTCCACTAGTTCACTTGTTCCTTTTGCCCAAATCCCAACAATGGGCCCTTTGGATTCAACCTTCCAACATCTTTCTTTCGGAGAGTATCACCTTTTGACACTAGAC
Organism: Torreya grandis; assembly: GCA_037957365.1. Lineage (NCBI taxonomy): Eukaryota > Viridiplantae > Streptophyta > Pinopsida > Cupressales > Taxaceae > Torreya > Torreya grandis. The sequence continues at coordinate 1,038,398 of JARHVA010003268.1, read as the reverse complement.
ACCTTTTTTACTCAAGAGTATGTGAATATTGACCAACAACTTGGTTATATCCCTAATATTGGAACAATTATTCCTTTTGGGCCCTCAATTTGTTAAACTAATTTCATCTATGGGGGACTCAATAAACCCCTTGACACTTTTGCCACCTTTTTTTCACCTCCACCATTCACCTCTAGTTTCTCTTATCTAGATAAACCAGAGTTTGCCCAGACATACCTTTATAAGTGTGCATGGAAGGGATTTGGCTTAGGTTAGTATGAACATAGGCTGCATGAGTTTATTCCAATCAAAACCTAAAAACCTCATGAAAAACATGGCCTTAATTTCATACCACCTAAACAAAAAACCAACTGGACTCCCATTACCATCATTGATGAGGGAATCCCATCCTCACCATCTACTCCACCATCGATCACTAAGGACTACAACATCATCTCCCCTAACTTTTTTTCATCAACATAATCAGTGTCAGACCCCTAACTTATCAAAAGGATGAGGCAGCCATAACCATTCCTCTTAGCCATCTTAAGATGATAGGAGATGACTCTCCTACCATTAATATCATTCAATGTTAGGATGATGAATCCATTCTCACCTATCTTATTATAGAAGATTCCTCTATCCACAAATCTCTTCCTTTTAAGACTTTAACAATGTTGAAAGAATATACCATAGATATCAACTTGGGCACTCTAGATAAATTGTGCATTATAAAAATTAGCCAATCACTAAATTTTGAGGAGTGTCAAGACTTCCCCTAATTCTTGCAAGATTGCATCATAGTATTTTCTTGGTCTTACAATGACATGTCAAGAATTGACCCCTCCATTGCTACCCATAACATACACATCAATCATGATGCTAAGCCTATTAGGTAAAACCTTTAATTCATGCACCTTTACATAGCCCTTCTCATCAAATAAGAGCTTTAACATCTCCTATCTATCAATTTCATCTGACCCATTGACTATCCCTAATGGGTCTTAAATGTTGTACCTATCACTTAAGCCATAGGGGGACTTCACTTTATGTGGAATTTCATGACCTTAACCTTCCTTGCCCAAAGGATGACTTACCTTTGCTAATCATTGACCAAATTGTTGATCTTATAGCCAATCATGAGATGTTATCTCTTATGGATAGGTTATCAAGTTAAAATTAGATCTTAATTTCCCTTTAAGATTGACACAAAACTACCTTTATCACCCCATTGGGAACTTTATACTATAGGGTCATGCCTTTCAGACTAAATTACACTAATACAATCTACAAATTTTCTATGACCTATATCTTCCATGACCTTATTCACAAAATTTTGAAGACTATGTTGATGACCTTCTTGGAAAATCCAAATGTCATAAAGATCATTTGGCCATTCTTAAGATTATCTTTGAACACCTCATCCATTACCATGTTTACCTTAACCCTAATAAGTGTATTTTTTGGGTCTTTTTATGAAAGCTCCTTGGATTTATCATCTCCCTTTAGGGAATTAAAGTCTATCTTGCCAAAATATAAGCAATCCTTGACATGCCTCCTCCCACCCACCTCAAACAACTCCACATCTTAAAGGGGAAGCTCCATTCTATTCATCACTTTATCTCTTAGCTCCAGGATTGATGCCAACCTTTCTACCACCTTCTTAAGAAGGATGTATCTTTGAAGTAGAATAATGACTATTAAAAGGCCTTTGATTCTCTCAAAGAGTACTTTCCATCTCCACTTTTATTCATTTATCCTATAAAAGATCAACCTTTTTACCTTTATATTTCTCCCACCAACCATTCCTTAGGGGAAGTGTTGTTCATCAGGATGAATAACATAAAAAGTAATCCATCTACTACATTAGTTATATGCTTGTAGAGTACAAGACTTAGTACACCCATACCCAGAAACTTTGCCTCACCTTGGTATTATTGGCCATAAAACTGTACCATTACCTTCTCAACCACAAGACCTACATCATAACCAATATTGACCCACTCAAGTATATGCACTCCAAGCCATACCAAAACTAGTGTATGGCTAAGTGGATCATGATTTTAGTTGAATTTGACATTGATATTTTTTTAATAAAAGTGAATTAAAGGATAAGTCATTACCAACTATTTGGATGAAACACCATTATTAGACACCTAACCTCCTCCTCTTGACTTTCTAGATGAGTCCATTGTAACCCTATTTTAGGCAGACTTCACCTATCTAGTGACCATGTTATTCAACAGATAAAAGTTTTAATGTTGTGGGGGAGCTAAAATCATCCTTATTCCTCTTCACAATAAACCTCTTCCTTTATTGTTTAATCTATATTTTGAATGTACTAATAATATGGTCAAATATGAATCCCTAGTGATAGGACTCCAAACTATGCTAGCCTTGGGAGTCAAAATGATCAACATTTTTGGTGACTCTTAACTCATGTTTGATCAAATAAATGGATCTTATTAATATAATAACGATGTTTTTCAATAGTACAAACAACTATTTGATGTGCTCTTAACATCCTTTGAACACTACCATGTCCAAACCACTCCATAATCTACAAACAAGTTTGCCGATACGATGGCTTCCCTTGCTTCTTAAATCCCACCTACATCCTCTAACTCTAAGCTATCTATCATTATCCCTAAAACTTATCTATCCTTATTATGTTAAATTAGACTCTCCTACCATATTAAATGTGGAGGAGACCCAACCTAACCTTTGGTATCAATAAACCTTTAACTATCTCAATCTTACCATCATTCCTTCTAGTCTTTCCAAGAATGTTTAAAGAGAATTTATCCAGATTACCTCTAAGGGGAATTCTTTATAAACATAGCTTTTCTAGTCTCCTCTTTTGTTTCCTATGTAGTCACAAATTTTCTCATGTTATCAAGGAAATACATGATGGTGTTTTTGGGGGACACATTAGTGGCCTAGTTGTTACTAAACACATTCTTTGCCTTCTCTATTATTGGCTCACCCTTAACCAAGATTGTTGTGATTATGTGAAAAGGTGTATCAAATTTCAACAACACACCAATTTACATCATGCATCTTGGTATCCAAATATTTTTTGCCCTTCTCATAATGGGTTCTGGATCTCATTAGAAAAATTAACCCCCATTCTTCACAGTGACATCATTCTATCATCATCATAATAGAATATTTCACCAAATGGGTACAGGTTATTCTTCTCATCTCAACTAAAGCTAAAAATATTCTTGACTTTATCAAACATCACATTATCTATCATTTTGGTGTTCTTCATAGGATTATCACCGATAATGGAAAATCCTTTAAAAAAAAAACAAATTCAAAGTCTTTGTGACACATTAGATATATATTTAAGTTTCTCATCACCCTATCATCTATAAGAAAATGGATAGGCAGAAGCCTTTAAAAAAACTCTCAATAACATTCTAACTAAAATGGTTAATGCATCTAATTGGGATTGGCATTTACTAGCATTAAAACCCTTAGGGGTACTACCCGTTTCTCTCTAATTTTTGGAGTAGAGGTTGTCTTGCCTCTCAAAGTCTAAATTCCCTCTCTTCGTATATCCTTGAAAGATCTCATCTGTGAGAGTGAGTATCATCAAGAATTTTTAGCCCAACTTGAGCTACTTGACTAGCATCATTTATCAACTCTCACTCATCTTCATGTCTATCAAGAATGAATTAAGCATGATTATAACAAACATCTTAAAGTGAGAGAATTAAACATCAAAAATCTCATCGTAAAGTAAAATTAACATGTCACCTATAGAGAAAATCAAGTGGGGTAAGTTTGCTTTGAATTGGCTTGGACCTTATATCATAATACATAAATATGGATTGAGAGCTTATCGATTATCCTTTCTTGAAGGGAAACTGGAACCTGAGCCCCTCAATGCTTCACATCTACATCTTTTATTTTGTTAAAAATAGGATTAGACTTACCTTTTTGTCTAACTTAATATTATCCCTTGTTTTCAAACCACATTTACCTCCTTATTTTAGGGACAATTGATTAAAACTAAATCATGTGATCATCCATCGCAATCATAGCCTAATATTAAACAATGGGTACCATGACTCTACCCATGGCATGATCCTCATGGTAATTTTTACCCCTTTTATAAGATGTATTCCCATGGTCGTTATCATTTAAACCTTCATCACACCTAATTAACCTTCTTGTGCTTAAATTATACCTTCCTAAAGGAGAACTTGTAAGCCTATATAAGCAATTCTATGTCAAAAAAAAGTAAAATCATAACCAAAAATAATCATGGGTCACTCCTAGCATCCATAGACAGCTCCATCAAAGGATAGCTACCAAAATATATCAAAATTTCTTAATATAAAGTAAAATTATCCCCTAAAGAATAACTATCAAAAACCTCAAATAAAGAATACAAACTTAGACCACTCGCTTGAAATATGGTTGAGTAAAGCATTTATCATATCATCTCAATTTCTTGGAAGATTCCCATATTGATCATCTCCCCCAAGCCTCACAAGCAATTAAAAAATAACAAAGATCCATTACCAAACATCAAAAAAAGCAAAATACTTTTTGAAATCTATAATCATCTCTCATACGTAGACTTCTCACATCGATCAGTCTACAACTTATATGACATGGACTTGTTTATACTATCTCTTTGGTGACCTACAGAAGAGGTAATCTAGTTTCCCAAGAAGGTTTCATTTTCATCTCCCTCCCCTTTATACACTCTATAAATAAGGGATTTTGAGATTACTTGATGTTATGTGATCAAGATACCTTTTTAACCCACTAATGAATGCTCTTACAAAGCATTTTAAGGGCTTATTTTCCTTAAGCTGATCCAACTTTAGTTTGTTTTCATCCTTTCCAAAGAAGAACCATCAGACCTTCTTTTCATTCTCTAATGCTGGTTGATACGTTCATTAAGATGTTTTGTCTTTTGATTATCTTATCTATATTTTCTCACATTTTATATTATTATCCATCTTACTTTATGTGTTTCAAAACCTTCATCAAATTAAATGCATTAGGCCATGTGTTTTTACCTTATTGGTTTAACTATTTTTAATTATATGAATATTTTAATCAATTAAACAACTCCCACATCACACATTATCTAATGGTCAATCACATCTACTAGTCCATCTATGCATCTAGCACAATCAATTCATACATCAAAAATAAATGAGTCATTCACACATATTATCCATCACATGTATAAATCTAAATGAGAAAGCATATACTCATTAAAATCAATCATGAATATAATCATCACTATCATCATAGTCATCCATAAACCATAACAATATTAACATCATAACCATGTCTACCCACACATAGCTAGTAGCCATAACCATAATCATATCAATATCATAAACATGATCATATTAGACATAAATTAAATGATCATCATCAACAATAAACATACTCATCACATAACCATATCATAAACATCATCATAACATCATCATCATCATCATCGTACCATTTCTCACATCAATATAACTATGATCCATAAAACAAAACCATAACAATAATCACAAAACATCATAAGCATCATCAAATCATAAACAACATCCAATAGATATCCAACCATCACATCACATGCCTATCTAGGTAAGTCCACATTAACCATCACATCATAATCACATAAAAAACATCAGTCCATAATCATCATGAACATAAATTAAAGAGCCATACCATCACATACCTAGCTAGATGAGTCCACATAAATCGGCATGCACATAATCATATCAAATCATAAATAAGCAACATGAACATCATAACCATGAGAAATAAATCATAAACAAAAATCATATACATCAAAATACTGATCATATATATAATAATGTTCATATCCTTAAAAATATGTATACATCTTGCTACATTGACTCATAGGCTAGTATCAAAATCATATTGAACATCAAAATATCATGTCTCATAATAAATTTAAGCCCTTAGGCCACCATTACCTTCTAGAGCCTACCCTCCTATACCTTCTTGTCCTCTCATAGATATAACCCACTGACTTGGTGTCACCATACTAGCACCTTCTATAATCATAGCTTTGTATTCACCCCATTGGGGCTCATCTAGATAACTCCTAAAGACCAAAGCCTAATGATAATGTAGCTCCTCCATAGTTTCTATATATCTCTACATTGAGATAGTTCCTAATGGTCCAATAGCTACTGGTACTCCTCCTCCTACCTATCAGAGAGAATCTATCTCCTACATCACCATGGCTAGCTAAGCTCTAGCCTAATCTCTCTCTCCCATGAGAGTGGTTACCTGACCCTGTGTTGCTACCAAGGATGCCTGTGATGCTACTAGAGATGCCTATGTTATATCTAGAGCCACTCATGCATGGTCCCTCTCAGTAATCACTAACTATATATTTGGACTACTAACCCCATGTATTTGATCCTATTAACCATCTCCCCTAGCATTAACATCCATGTCCTATAGACCACCATCATCACCACCAAAGTTAGCTACAATATAGTGTGCCTAGTATCATGTTGGATATCCATCTATAACACCTACATCATCCATATCTATCCTCATAGATAACACCTCATGGTCAATGAAATCATGCACTAGATGTGGAGAGGGAAATAGAAACTTAAAATATTCCCTCATATACCTTAGGAATTCCCTACATACATCCTGTATAAGGCCAAACTACCTTCATACCCTATTAAATGGAATAAAATCTATCTCATGGTCTCATCTACCATAGATCCATATGTAGCTCTCAAGAGATAAGGTATGTCTCCTACAATGTGCACATCTAAGAAACTTGACATATAGTCTCCAAATCATGTCTCCCATAACCAAAGTATCTAGATGGTCCTTGTACCAGTTTATGTCATGTGCCCTTCCTCTAGGTCCTGAGAGGGCATAATCACCTCTCTACCTCATATATCCAACTTTGATGTCCATTTTCATAAAACCCTCCTACACCAGTCTCATAGGTCTCACTACTTGGATGTGCTTATAGGCCCAATAATGGAGAACAAAATCAATGCTAATCCCATATCTCTTATGGGCACAAAAACCCCATAGCTCTCAATAGATCTAAACTAGTAGCATAGGTGCCCACATGAACACTATGCGAGCCAACCACATCTCCATAAGAACCCCTAGTAATAAGTAAAGGTATCTCTTGCTACTCAATTATAGTAAAGCATAACAGGTGATTTTTATCATCATCATAGTGAATAGCTACATCACATCCCTATCCCTTTAGTATAGTGGCATGTAGTGGAAGCCCCTAGAGTGCCACCTCACAAAATTGAGGTCCTCTTCATATAATAGATTTATCTACTCATACCACTCATCACTCTCAATTTGGTAGATTGGCTCACCCTATATGGGTGGCCATATGATCTTGTGGATGTCTTAAAGCAAGATGATCATCTCACCTATCAAAAGCAAGAAGGTATTAGTAGCAGATTCCCATCTCTCAATGAGTTCCATTAACATCACTACATCTTGAGGTACATGTTGGTAGTACCTCATGTCTCTAAGGCTCACATCCTCTATATGCTCCTAATATACATCCATCATGCTTCATTGAATCTCATCTAGTATTCAGAGTACTCTATCCCTCATCTATATCCTCTCCTATGCCTACAAGGTTTGATATCAAAAACCTTATTTCACTGACATATTTTTCCTATGATTTCTACCACTTTCACCCACTTCTTATTCTAATCTATCCAACTCATAACATTTTCCTAATATGACCTATACATATTACTTTACCCCATCATTCAACCTTCTTAACCTATACACAAACCTTCACCTAACCCCTTAACCTTACCTTAACCCATTAACCTCAAACTATTACCCATTAACTATTACCTATTAACCATTAACTCTTAACCATTCACCAAACTTTCAACTCATCCATTAACCACCAATGATTGACTATTCTTATAGATGACCATTGGTGGTTAGGTGACTATCCATTGATGGTCACCACAAAGTGACCTATCGATGGTTATGTATCAACCACCAAAGGTCAATAATTACCATTAACATTTAGTAATGATCATCGATAGTCACTGTGTAGTGACTGCCAATGATCAAACCAAACCTTACCCCTAAAACTACCTACCAAAAACCACAAACAACTAAAACACACTTGCCTAATCTTCACCCTACCCTTCCCTATCTACCCTACCCTTTCCAATTTGACTCTAAACTACCAAATTCAACTTTAGAACCAAAAACACTATTAATACACTTATCCCTAGGTCAACACCTACCCACAAAATAAACAAATAACAAATTCAATTACGTATTTATTTCTAAAATTTGAAACTACTCTACCAATTTAAAATAATACCTACCTCATTCCTTGATCATCATCAAGGAAGAACTCTAGGGACCACTACCTAACCTCACACTTACCCTCCTCACTTCTACATCTTCAATCATTTGATCAACCCTAAATCAATCCACTCAATCTAAAACACTCACTCACTCACTAGTAAACCATCATCACTTCTTTTACTCAAAATACAAAAGAGTGAAATTGTCAATGGTTAAAATTCACAATGTGAGAATAAAACCCATAGTGGCCCTTTTTATCTTCACCCTTTTAGGGCTGATGTATGACCATTGATGGTCAAGGTGACCACCAAGAGTCAACTTTAACCATTGATGGTCAACCAATTTGAGAATTTACAATCCCACCCATCACTTTTCAAGATAGATTTCATCACCACAACCAATCCAAGTGCCAACCATTGGATACTATATTCTTTGCCAACCAAAAAACCAACCACATTACCTCATCATGGGTCATTCTAGCTTGAATTTTGAATGTTTTTTGATGACCTTTTTTGGTCATTTTGATTGCACAAACTAATTTTTAAATTTAAACATTTTGAAGTTACACTACCTTTCACACAACTAACCAATTGTGTCTTCCCAGGATCACTTCCTACCTTATATACCTATGAAAATACTAACCTTGCCTAGGAGACTTACTTTTACAAGTGAAACATAATCATCATACCTAAATGTAGTCACATGGTCCACTTATCACTTGTCTTTCTAGTGCTAATCTTATTTTACCAACCATGGTAACCTAGTTAATGTGTGATCTTAGCTATTACACTTAGTCACACTTTGTGCATGTGTTTGTGCTTCAGTGCCCAAAATTTATTGCACTTCATCACCAACTTACCCACTCATCAAACCCACACCTAATTCTATTTCACCTCATCCAATCTTGATTTTAGGGGGGGTACCTCCTCCCATGCTCAAGGCAACTTAACCTTTGACCCATAATTCATTTTTATTTTATAGCTTGTTGATACAAACTACATAACAAAAAGGGACAAAATATAGACACTATAAAATTGTAGACAATGGTTCTAGTTGTCAAAATAACCCCTTGGATCATCCTTGGGCCCCCTCGAGACCACTTGACTACCTTTTTACTACCAACCTTATACTCACCCTGACTAACTTTGACCAAACTTGACCTTTGACCTAATGACCACTGATGGTCAACCTAACTGTTGATGGTTATGCTTGACCACTGATGGTCATGTCTTACCTACCTGAATAATTTAACTCTAACTCAACTACAACTTGATATTTTATTTTTAGCTATCTATTTCATGTGTGGGATCGATGCATGTTGATGCTAAAAATAAATAGCTCATTTAACCTATTATTGAACTTATTTTTTTACCTCTCCTTTCTTCTTATAAAAATATATGACGAGGTGAAGAACATCCATAATCAATCTACATCCAGAATCAGAGCAATCAAGAATTAGAGATCACTAATAATTATCAGATCTTCTTACATTAAAGCTTTTTTTCAGGTATCCTCATAGTGAACCAACAATCAAGCCAAAGATCTAAAGTGCTATAATAACTCATTTATCAATAACCAAGTACTATTACACTATCATAATTTATCTAGACTCTATCAATGAGTTCTTAGCCACACACCTCAACCCTTCATCAGATAAACAAGTTAAGCATCTATTTTTATTAATTAGTTTACTTCGTTTCTATTTTACAAACAACCTAGCCCAAGCCCACCTTCTATAATCTCATTCTACGATCTTGTCAACCAATTTATTAACCTAACCTAGAACCCATAATAATCATCAATGATCACCCTGACCATCGATGATCTATCCATAACCACTGATGATCACCCTAATATTCAATGGTCACCCTAACTATTGATAGTCATTATGTGATAAATAAAAAATAATTTATTTTCACCCACCAGACCTCAACTAAATTCCACTTTCTACCTCTCTACCTGATCATAAAGCATCACCCTTTTTTTAAACCACACCTAAATCATTTAGCATTATCAATTTATTTATTTCTATAGTTAGTCAAATTTACCTATTCATTTAACAAGCACTTCTTGTATTTGATTTCAATACCTTCTATTATTTATGCAAGTAATTTGTCTTTCATTTTCATAAATTGATTGTTTAAAAGTGTGGATTGATAGCATCCAAGGAATCTTTTACCTCTTATATCTAAATTGTTAGGTAGTCCAACCTATAATCTAACTAATCAACTATCTTTTTAGTTCTTTCTTATCTATAGATCATTCCTCCCAAGCCAAAGAGGAGTATCTACAACTATATAGATCAATGCATGCATAACATATCAAGTTTTTATACCATACCCTTCTTGATTTTCTTCTCTCTTTCTTCTAAATAATATAAGTGAAATTTACTGAAACACTCCCAACCACCAACTAATATAAATATTATGAAATAGTCATTTATTCTATTTCTATTCCACCATAGAGAACAAGATTATCACAAAATATAACTCATGCTCTAAATTATTTTATTTATAAAATTATAAGTGTTTATTAAACACTCTAAGCACATATGGTATACATTTGGGAAGCAACATGCAAAGCTTCACTAGTGTTAGAAGGAGGGCCTGATTTCTTTGTAGACTTGTAGTATTTTTGCTAGTTTTTGTGAATTCTATTTAAATATCACTTTAATATTTACATGTTTGTATTTATTTTAGCATAATTTTGTAAATTTTGGTGATCTTCATGGTTTCAAACTAGTCTTTGTGCTTAATTATACAAAGATTGACATTCTTTGAAAATATATGTTGGATTGTGGTAAGATAATTTTAGAATTGTGAGTCCAACATATTCAAGGTTAGTAATAGTTATTTTGATCAAATATTCTTAGATCCTTTACTCAATTAAGTTCATTTGAAATCAAAACTTGTAAATTTTGATCTTAATTACGTATTTGGATACATCTTTGATCCGACTTGATTAAAGATTGTCATCCTTTGTCATCCTTTATGAATCTTTAAAAAATTTACTTAATGTGCATTTTTAATTATTGTTATTTGAAAAGTTAGGATTGACACATCATATTTCAAATAGGATTCAAAATTTTCAAGCTTGAATTACCATGAATTAGACAAGGTCACATTTAGAGACTAGAGAACCTCTGCTTGAATTAGAAGCCCATAGAAGAGCTAGGTAGGACAAAGTTTTGCATAGGATTTCAAATTATTTGCCAACTTCACCAATTTAGTGTATTCACATATTCAACCCCAACCAAGGTATGGATTGGTTGGGTGGCTCTTCTATCAATGTGCTAGGTGTAGTACATGACCTTCCTTATAATCTTGAGAAATATTTGCCAACATTTAATCCTACTAGTATTGTAACTATAGAGGATTATATTAAATCATTCAAAGTTGCATTAAGATTGTTAAACGTATTCCATGAGGATGTAGCATGTAGACTATTTCCTTTTACTTTTAAAGATGATATGTATGAATGGTTTTTTAGTTTACCTAAAAATTACATTAATAGTTGGGACTTCGTTAACAATGTCTTCATCTACAAATTTGGCAAAATTATTAGTCCTTGTATCTTATACCAAAAATTCACTACAATCAAAAGGGATGCAAATGAACCTATAAGAGAATTTAATTTTAGTTTTCAAAAAATGTATATCTAAACCATAGATCCTTACAAACCTAATTATTCCTTGTCTCTAGAAATATATAAAGATGCTTTGGATCCCATGACCTCTATTTTCATAAAGAGGTTGTTAGACCAATGTATACCCTAGCCTTAGCCTATTTTGAAGTAGTGATCATCAATGATCAAATATAGTCCTAAGGTCAGATGGCTTACTCTATTCCCAACATCAACCCACATTTGCCTACTTTGAACATCTTCCCTAATAAAAATAAAAATATACCCACCATGAATCAAATCCCAATGTTAAACCAATTACCTTTAAGTCATGTCCATCCTACATAGAACTTAGGATTCTTGAACACTATTGCAAATGGATTCAATCCAAGTGATCAAAAGGCTTTAGTACCAATCACTAGTACTGATAACAATTAGGTTCATCATTATAAGGCACCCAAAAATTAAAATAACTCTATCTTGAAGATGGTCTAAAAGTTAAGCACTAATTTTCTTTGGTTGAAAAAATAAGTTGGTAATATTGGAGAGAGCTCGGGTAAGAACTTTTCTTTCCAAAGGTTTAATAGGTCCAATAATAGATTCCATAATGATATTTATAACAATAATAAGAACAATGAATCATATATTGAGAAGAAAATAATGGATATAAATATTATTGATATTACTTTACCTGATTATTGTAGAGTACATTGCATTTTTAGACATGGTAAGATAGACTACTTTGAATTTTATAAAGCTTTTGAAGCCTTTAAAGAGGATATGGATACATTTGAAGTAGTTTCTAACAAATATAATGGTATAGGTACATCAAGATCTAAATCTACTAATCAAGTCTTCATGGTGGAGATGTTTGACTTCCCTTTCTAAGAAGATAATGAACTTGATGATATTCTTGAAGAAGTCCATATTTTTTAGCAGTTCCTGAAGAAAACCTACCCTATAAGAAATAGAGAGAAGAAGCATCCCCTAACTAATTCAACACATCCAAATAACTTCAACACTGCTCTAGATACTACCTTATATAATAACCCAAAGCCTCTAAATGGAAGTACTTCTAAACATAGTTATAATACATTTAATTCTTCTAATAAAACTAGGTACAACATTGTGGAAGACATAAAGAAAATTAAGGCTAATATTGCATTACATAAGTTGACGTAGATCACTGAGCAAGGAGACTTTTCATTAGAGTCCTTGTCTAAAAATATTGGTTGGCCACCCAAAGCTGACAATGCCATTATTGTTATATATAAATTTAAGATAGAATGCACACCTTTTCTATTTACTGTCAGAATGTTTGGTAAGAACTTACATAACTATTTGTTATATTTTGGTGCATCCATAAACATCATGCTAGTAGGTATTTGTAAAAAAATTAGCTTGAATCCTATTAAATATGATAGATTTATCACTTAATTAGATAAGTCTAGAGTCAAGGTAATTGGGGAAATTAAAATATTCATATGCAGCTTGCATGTAAGCCTAGAGTCCAATATTTAATTAACATCTAGTTGGTGGACATACTTGATGCTTATGGGATATTATTAAGTAGAGAGTGGATAAAGGCCCTAAATGGATATATTTCCATTGACTATTCACATTTTTGGATTTCATGGAAAGGATTCCCAAATTAGATCAGAGTGGAATGAGAGCCTCAAATGAAACACACAATCACATAGTATAATGATATTAATGAAAGGGTCAACATGTTGGATTTTGATTAGATCAACATGATGGATTCTGAATTAGGAGTGTATAATCTTGAGACTTATAAGGTATATAATCTTAAGACTTCTCATGCTTTGCCTATAGTTTGGAAATTACATTTTGATGGTGCCAAGTGTAAGTCTAGGTCTAGGGTAGGAATTTTTCTAAACAATCCTATTGGGAAATAACTAAAAGATATTTGTACACTTCAAATTCTTTGCATAAATAATCTTGTAGAGTATGAATATTTGATTATAGGATTATGATTTTTTATTAGGCATTAGGTAAATAACTATTGGTTCATGGTGACTTAAAACATGTAGTCAATCAGGTGAGGAGTAAGTACAAGTGTAAATTATCATGTCTCAAGAGATATAAGTTTAGAGTTTGCGATTTGATAGAATCTTTTGATGTATTCAACATTGTTTCCATCCCTAGGGAGGAAAAAAAGGATACTAATGAGTTTGCCTTAGCTGCAACCAATCTTATGCCAAACCATAACTCTCAAAACTTTAGCATGGAGATGGTTCCATGCCTTTCAATCCATGATAACATAAACCATCTATAATTTCTTAATGATGACCAACAAATCCTAGATTTCATGACCAATTTAGGAGTATTTGAGGCCCATGTCTTAGATGAGGCCAATGAGAATACTCTTGAAGAGGATGTTAGATTTGATGGAAAATTCATTCAACTAAATGAAAATAAAATTCCAAAAGGCATGATTGCCTTGGAGAGGTTATTTGACCAGGATAAGCTAGCTAAGAACACTAGGATTCCCAAAGTGAGTGGGAAGGATTACAAGGCGGTTGATCTTAGACCTCAAGATCAACCTTATCTCGTTAATATTAAAACAACATGTATGAGAATTGGAGATAAAAAATCCAAAGATTTACTGACAAATTATAAGGACATAACAACATGGTATTATGATGACTTGAAGATTTTTAATCCAAGATTCATCACCCATACCATACCTTTGAAGGAAAATTGCAAACATTTTAGATAAAAGTAGAGGCTTGTCAACCCTGTTTTAGAAGCTATGATTTTTAAGGAAGTCAAAAATTTGTTAGATGTCAAGATTATATTTCCCATTAGGCACTCTACCTAGGTTGCCAATTTGGTGTTAGTTAGGAAAAAGAATGGTGAAATAAGATAATGCATTGATTTTAGGAATCTAAATAAATCATCTAAAAAGGACAACTATCCTTTGTATTTTTTAGACCAAGTTATACAAAGCATTTTTCGTTCTGTTATGATGTCTTTTCTTGATGGATTTTTAGGGTATAACCAGGTATTGGTGAACTAGGAAGACATGATGAAGACTACTTTCACTACCAAATAGGGCACATTTACATATAATAAGATTTCATTCAGACTGATCAATATAGGGGAAACATTCTAAAGGACCATGTATCATGATTTATAACATCTAGTAGGTAAATGCATTATTACATGCATGGATGATTTGACTATTTTTTCTAAAAATAGGGAGGACCACATCATGCATTTACAGTAGGTATTTGAAAGGTGCATAAGCTATGGGATTTACCTCAACCTAAAGAAGACTATTTTTTGTGTTACTAAGGGAATTTTTTTAGGCCATGTCACTACTAAGGATGGAATCTCTATATATTTAGATAGAGTATATGTTATATCAAATATAAAACCTCTTAAAATTAGGAAAGAACTAAAATCATTTTTTGGCAAAATGAACTTTGTAAGAAAGTTTATTTTTGGCTTTGCAGAAATTGTCAAACCATTGAATAATATGATGAAAAAGGGCACCAAAATCACTTGGAATGAATAAAATAATTATGCCTTTAATGACATCAAGGAGGCAATTAGACAAGCTCTAGCCTTGATAAGTCCAAATTTCTCCAAGGATTTTTACCTTTACTCCTTTGCTTCTGACCATACTATTGCTACAATTTTAACTCAAAAATTTGATGGATGTGACTATCCAATTGATTTCATGAGCACAAAATTTAAAAATGCTGATTTAAATTATTCCTTAATTGATAAACAAGCATGTACATTACTAAAGGT
Source organism: Torreya grandis (assembly GCA_037957365.1). Classification (NCBI taxonomy): domain Eukaryota; kingdom Viridiplantae; phylum Streptophyta; class Pinopsida; order Cupressales; family Taxaceae; genus Torreya; species Torreya grandis. The sequence continues at coordinate 1,022,678 of JARHVA010003268.1, read as the reverse complement.
AGTGAATAAATTTAGGCATAACATTCATAGGAATAAGGTGCACGCTATCATACCTAACCCTGCTAAAAAGCTCATGCTGAGCCAAAATGGGAAAAAGGAGAGGTAAGTGGATTTCAGTGCTATAGTAATATGACATTGAACTAAAGACTAAAAAATTGGTAAGTTTCCAAGGTTTGATTCAGATGATTGTCAATGCTAACCCCAAGTTAAATGTCATGCAGGTTGAATAAGAAAGCTTTCAGTATAATGATTGTGATGACCCTATTGTCCATCTAATAATCAATAGAACTTGTCCTTTAGGGTTAACCAAGGATAAAATAAGATCCCTAAGACTCAAGGCATCCCACTACCTAATTAAAGATGGAGTGTTGTATAGAAAGAACTTCAAAGGCATTTATCTTATATGTGTATCCAAAGAAGAGGAAGCTAAGATCATGAGCAATTTTCATGATAAGTTGGGAAGTGAACATCTATCTAAAAGGAAAATAACTCAAAAAATACTTAGATCTAGTTATTATTCACCCATAATCTTCAAGGATGTCCATAATCATGTAATGCAATGTCATTCATGCCAAGCCTTCAACACAAAGGAGCCCAAGGCAGCCATGCCGTTATGGTAGATAAACCTTTTTATTAATGGGAACTATATTTCATGTGGATAATTAACCCCAATTTATCAAAAGGTCACAAATACATTCTAAATAATACTGACTACTACACTAGATGGACTGAGGCGATGGCCAGCAAATGATTTAGAACTAAATAAGTGATCAATTTTTTATAAGAAAACATATGCACCAGATTTGGGACACTGATCTCTCTAGTTGTAATAATGGATCAGATTTTACTTCCATAGAGATGATATAATGGACATATGATAATAAAATTAGTCTTAAGTTCTCATCCAACTATTATCCTCAAGGTAATGGCATATCTGAATCAACCAATAAGAACTTGATGAAGGTAATAAATAAGTTTGTAGTAGACAAGCCTAGAACTTAGCAAAAGCTTCTCAAATATGCCCTTTGGGAAGATATAACAAGGGTCAATTAGGCTCTCAAGGCATCACCCTTATTACTAGTATATGTCTAAGATCCCATATTCCCCATTACACTCAAACTACCAATATACCAGTTCATGCAAGAGTATATGGATGATGACCTAGAATTAGTAAATTTAAGGCTATTAGACAATGTTTAGATGGAAGATGCTACAGAAGAGTCTTTTGCCAACTTTAGAAAACACCAAACCATAGTGAAAATGTGTTTTGATAAGTGTTCCAAGGTAAATGTGTTCAGGTAAGGAGACTTAGTTCTTATTTGGTACAAGGAATCTAAGCCTAAGGGTAAACATGGGAAGTTCACACCTTTGTGGATAGGTCCCTACCAAATTACTAAGACACTTGGAAATAACACCTTCAAACTAAAAGATCTACAAGGATTAGAATTCACATTACCCACAAATGGGCAATATCTCAAGTATTATTTTTTTCTTGCTCCCCCTGGGATCTTCATGGAGTAAACTTTAAGAATAGTTAGAGTTAGAGTAGGTAGGCTAGTTTAGTTTTTTTTTTCTTTCCTTACTATCCCTTGTTTATATATATATATATATATATATATATATATATATATATATATATATATATATATATAGTTTGATTTTCCTTTAATTTTTGCTTTATTTGCTTTCTATTTTGTGTGTTTGCTTTATCTACTTTGTTCCTTGCTCGTAATATGTCATTTTGGATAACCCTCAGCTTAGAGTTCATTTTAAATTGCTCAAGAACTCCACATGTCAAGAATTTAGGTATGAATATTAAGCAAATGTTGATCATGGATCTGAAATATGAGCTTAATGATATAATTTAGAGAAACTAGTAAGGAATAGTGAATAGGTTAATTTTTATATAAGAACTTAAACATTATTGTTTATCTAAACTTTATTTTAAGAATAATTACACATGTGGGATGAAATCTTGAATTATTAAGGCATAATCATGTTTTCACTTAACAAATATCCTTACTAGGGATAAAGGTTGTAACCATGGGTGATTGCTTAGATATCAAACATTTGACCAAATCCTTAAACTTGGCTAACCTAGTTCTCAACCTTTGATAAAAAGCCTAAAAGATCTAAAAAATATAAATAACAAGAGCTTACTACAAAATCAAAATCCTTCTAGATAAAGGTGATTCTAGTAATCACCACCGATGCTATGGATGCCTGGTTGGTAGTGGAGCAAGTCCTTGAGTGGAACCAAAGTCATCTCTATTTGGGCTATGGATGCATGTCTAGAAATAGAGCAATGCCTAAGACCTCCTTGAGCTAAATCATGGTTCTTAGTGAATAGCCAAACATGTTTTAAGTCAATGTTAATAATTAAAGACATGAAACCTAGAAGTTGTCCCCTGAATCCCATGGAAAATAGTAAGTGGAATCAAAGCCCACACACAACATGGCTAGGTTTTGATGTTTGATCCTAATTCTATAGATGCAAGTTTTGTTTAAACCATAAACTAGTCTTGACAATGGTATTGATCAAGTGAAATAAGTAATCTAGTTTATGAACATGATTAATGACCTGCATTTAATCAATCCAAATTGATTAGATGAAGTGAAAAAGACCCAATAAGTTAAAGAGCTAGTCCTTGGAACCAATCTCACTTGTATCCATGGATCAAGATCGATGATCTACATTCACATAGATGCTAAGATCCAATGGAGCAAGATCATCATGGATCAAAATGGGCCCCATTTTATTATAATGTAGACTTAGCCTAAGTTATACCCTAAGGTCTTTTATTATATTTATCAATATAATAAAACCTTAAGATAAAACTTATGTTATGACTTTAATCATTTGAGGGGTATTCATTTTATTATGTTATACTTTGGTCTAAACTCTAATGGTCTTGGGCTCACTTAATCCCTTTATGATTTTAGGAGCCAATGATGTTTAACTATCCAAATCATAATCAATGACCCCTGTTTACTCATGTTAAATGAATCGAATGATGTGTACTGATTCAAAGTTCATATGAACCTACTGTATTTCATAAGATTAAATTTGATGTTCTTGTGACCATCAAATGATGTCTGTGAGGCCATCATTGACATTTGTGAGATTGTCAAATTTTAGCCCCTATGGATAATTATGTGAGTTTAAATTTGATGTTCTCATGAACGTCAAATGATATCTATGAAGTCATCATTAACGTCTATAAGACCATCAAATTCTAGTACTTATAATTAATTATGCAAGTTTAAATTTGATGTTCTTGTGACCATCAAATTATGTCCATAAGGACATCATTGACATCCATGAGATTGTCAAAATTCAAGATTAGGAACCAATCTCATTTGAATAATAAACATGCTTAAGGTTCTATACTTCAATGTTAAAATTGATCTTTCATTAGCTTTTTTGACCCATCATAGATTAATTAGATCTATTTAAATCCATATTTTGGCCTGAGACCCTTTTAATTAAGTTTAAATTTGCATAAATGCCATAGACTTAGCTTAAATATCACCCTAAGATTTAGTCATGTTTCTAAACATTTGAACAAACCTTAGTCTAAAGTCTTGTATGTCTCATTGTCATCTAGTCTGTTTTATTGGCTTGATATAACTAATGAAGGGTCCTATTATTATAAGATTTAACCTAGAGATTTTACCCTAAGTTTTTATTGTGTTTATTAATATGATAAAACTTAGGTTAAACAACTTACTTTAAGTCCCTTTTATTATTAGGGGTCCCCTTTTTAATATAATCCAACCCTAGTTTAAATATTGTAGCCTAAGGTTCATTTCATGTCTATTAACATGAAATAAAACCATAGTCTAAAGCATTTAGGCTAAGTTATTTATATGTCCTAATACTAACTTAAACATTGTGTATTTTTGTAGGATCTGACGAGGTGACGCTGAGTTAAAGTTTCAATTGAGATCTAAGTAAGCATGAAATTAACACATGGTGAAAGCATGCTAACTAAAAAAGTTGATAGGATGTAGACCCTAGAAGGCTCATGAAACTACCTATTGGCATAACCTCATATCCAAGCATATATAATGACCAATGGTGTGTAACTCTAAGGATTGAGATCAATGATTCACATTGATTTATGCAGAATGATCCAATAAAGTGAGATGAAGTAGATTTTTCAAAAGGTAACTATCAATTTTTGAAAATTAAGGAGTAGTTTACTATTAAAATGCCACATAAGTTCCAAGATGATGCCACATCGACTTAAAGTGATAATTTGAAGATCATATGGTTACTAAAAGGCAAAGGTATAAATGTGAAGGTCCAAATCAAATCTAAGGCACAAACTTAATCTCAAAAGTCATCACCATTAAAAATTGAAAAGAATTTCAAAAAAATCCTAATCATCTACAAAGCCCTAATTCAACCATAATTTATTATAATCAAGTCTGAGAGAGTCTAATTTACACTTGAGTAAGTGAAAACTAATTCAAAGGCAAACCATGGTCCACTAGTGAGAAATTCAAATAAACTCATAGTCATGGCAGCTCAAAAACAACATAGAGAGGACACAAAGCTCTATTTGACATTGGATACAAAAGAGAGAGTCTTCAAGGATACCAAATTTTATGTTGTAAACACTAGAGATAAAAATTAGTCCAAGCTCTTTTAGACCATTGAGGAGATGCCAACCATTACTAAAGAGGAGGTAAATATTGCATCAATTATCTAGAGATACTATGGCCTAAACACCATTCAAATGATAAGTCTTCACTATGTAGTAGCAAATCCAGAGGTATTACATTACATCAATGTTATTGTTCCTATTTTTAAGGACTATAAAATTGATTAGGATATGATAGTACATGAATGCATTTTTAAAGTGGTTGTTTATATCTCCGCTCTTACCTTTGATAACTAATACAAGCTACCCAGGCCTCAGGTGGATTTACCTATAATCAAATACTAGTCTAGTAAGAATGACATGCAAACCACCCTTACCCCATGGTTGTATTCAAGAAACTAGGTAATCTCTAACTTCAATGGAAGAATCCCAATTATCCAATTAAGGTCTAGTATTAGGATGATTATGACATTACTAAATAAATTGTCTAGAAGCCCCTCCACCACCTATGTCAACAAAATCTAGGTCCCTTTTGTATATTTCATGGTTGATAAATGACTTACTCCCTCTCTTGAAGAGATGATCAATATCTACTTGAAACAATAATTCTCTGTAATCAAGAAGAAGACCAACATCCATTTCTACATGATGTCTTATCTTCTAGATACCTTGTTAGCCACTACCAAAATCCCCAACCTAAAAGAATGGTCACTTGATGGGAGATAGACAGTCTCCCAGTATTATTCCAAATTATATATATATTTAAGTATATGGATGATATCTAGTTCATATGTGGCTATGTATACCTAGCCTTATTTGAAGCCATTACAGGGATTCTTATGATGAGGGTCAACCCTTTAATCAAGAAGTATGCTGAGCTCATTAGGGATATTTGTCTATATATAGGTTTCACTATAATCCAAATAGAAGAAAATTTGAGTAAACCCATTAGGTTACCAATCCATGTACCCACAAAGTTGGTAGAGAAGGAAGTGGCATACAGATTATTCCATGGCATAGATGGTATATGTAAAAGCAAAAGGAAGGGACTGCTTCATTCCTTTCCCTTAACCATTAGTAGGACTATGTTTTAGAACTGAGAATATGTAGAGACTGTATCCAAACATAGGACCTCCTTCAACCTACAAATTGATGAATTGAGACATTAAGACCCCAATAAAAAGTTTGTAAAACATTTGAAGGCCAAGTAGATCAATATGGCCTATGATCATCACCCTAGTGTCTATGATTGCTTGTACACAAAAGCTTCTTCATTCACATAAGTGTTAGAAAGGTTGAAGAAACTCAACATTAAACTAAAGGCTTAGTTATTGAGACAATAGAAACTAACTAAGGATTTATGGTATATGGGGCCTGAGAAATATCATTTACTACAAGGACCATCTTCTAGACCTCCTCCCATGTAACCATAGGTAGAGACACAATAGCCCAAAGCATAAGTTGCACTTTAGAAGAAAATGCACCTGAGGAGAGAAGACCTAGTAAGGTGGTATCTTCTTCAGCTCAACCTAAGGAACTAGAGTCACTTACTGAAGAAATTGACATAATTGCATTAGATCTTGAGGATACAGTAGAGGATGCCTTAAAAGCACTATATAGTGCATATGAATCAGGTGAAGAAGAATCATAAATTAAAGTACCTCAATCCCAAACTAAGGAGGAAACAAAGAAATAAAGGGGAAAGGAATTAGCTTTATACTTGGTTCTTATTACAACCCAACCCAAAAGGAAAGCTGAGCTAAATCTAATTCAAGTAGGAGGTAAGAAGCCCAAGCTAACTTTCACTCATCTTTGGAGTGAAATCAACTTTTTTAGTGAAGATAATCCAATTTATGGCCCCTCCATTATAGAATACTTCATATAATGTAAGTTGTAAAATGTTCCAACCATGTACCACCTTTGGGTTGTTAAAAATTCTATTAACATCCATGTGCATGATGAACTCAATCCTTTTACTGTGACATCACAACAACAAGAAAAATAAAGATGCATGGCTAACCTTGGGGAGTCAAGTGGCACATAGATAAATGCTCCTAAAACTTCAAGTGGAGTATAAGTGGAGATACTTACTCCTTAATGATATAATCATCAATGGGAGTTTGGTTAAATCCAAATAAAACCAACATGGAAATAGCAATCAAGAAAAAAGCCATGGTTGAATGTGAATAGTTCACCTTTCATAAGATAAAACCTTGTATTGGTCTAACTCTAGTTGCAGGGAAGAAGCCAAGACAAGACAAGATGTTTGAGGAAAATATCCTTGAAGTGGCCTAGGCTCAAAGTGATCATTTATAAGAAATGATTAAGGGCATATTGCAAGAAAACAAGAATATAAAGAGTCTATTTTTTTATCTATTCATGAAGATAGATTCAAGAAGTTTGAGGACACTATGGCTGACCTATTTAGTTCTTTAAAGGTAGTTAGGACCAGATAAAAGGAAATAGAGAAGCAAATCACTAAAGCAATAGGCTAATTTATCCAATGTCACACTATAAGTCTTCAGGTGAAATAATGATTAAGTCCTTGTTAAAAAATATAGTCCCAAATTTTAGAACTATCAGCAAGGCACATTTGAATATGGCCATAGCCATATTAGTTGAGAAGATTGAAGCCCTAAAAAGCTAGTCTAAAAGAATGAATGACCTTACCAAATAATTCAAACAACTATAAGATGGAGCATCTCATATATTAGATAGCTTGACAAAGGAGCCCACAACCCTCAGCCCACTAGGTCTCATAACTAATGAAGAGTTCAAACACAAGACCTTTTAGTTCATGTAAGAAGTAAGAAACTAAGGGAAAATTTAGATAGTATATGGAACTATTAAAGTCATGAGCTTACTCCTATCATCTAAGGAGAAAATGAGAGATGCTAGGGGCATCAAATGATATGTGGATAGGATTAAAAAGAATCTCAAGGACCTAGCTGATTAAGATGATGAGCTCTTCTTAGAACCCACGGTTAATTTAAATATTATTGGTGAAAATAATAAAAAGGTTATAGGACTTTTTATATAGAAGAAGGGGACTTAATCAAAACATGGATCATAAAGTAGTTAGGAATATTCTTTTTGTAGATCTTTGTAAAAATTTGAAAATAGAATATTCTTTTGTAAAGACATGTGTAACTTGTGAGCATATAGCCTATAGGTCAATCCATTTTGGAAGATCTAGTGTATTCTATACTTTGATATAAATGATAGGTTTCATTTACACTTGTACACTTGTAATTTGATATGACTAACTGACATACCCCTTTACATTCTATAAAATGGAGTATTATATATTATAAAAGGAGGGAGTTTTTGAGTTAAAAACTAGTGTAAACATTGAAAAACTAATGCAAGCAAAGAATTTTGAAAGGATTATCTCATTTTGTTTGTGTGAAGTGCTACGTGGCTTGTCTCTCAATAATCTATTCTAAATTTTAGATTTGAATTATTATTGTGAATTCTTGGTGTGTCACATTTTATGTAGAATTGTTAGGTTGTGCGTATGCTAGGATAATTGAAGGTTCTCTAGTTTACTTCACTCTATTTGCTCTACATTTTTATATGTACATCAACTATCTACTTAAAGGAGTAAATATTTAAATTAAGATTATTTATTATTTGCATTGTTTCTTATCTTCCTTAGAAGTTCACTTCATATATGTTGTGACTTAAGCTTAAGCTATTTTACTTCATATATTGGTTTTAAGTGCATACTTAGGAAAATGTCTAAACTTTGTCATGATGTTTGAGATCAATATCAATCACATATTTTCTCTCTACCCTACCTTTACTTTTGCTTCTTTTTTAACCAATTCACTTTAGATTACAACTTCATTATATATGCCCATCTTAGTTTAGTTTTAGACTTATAATTGAGCATAATTCATCTTAATTAGCATATATCATCTTTTTATTTACAAATATTTGTAGGCCATAGTGGCTCCTAACCACCAACTAATATAAATATTATGAAATAGTCATTTTTAATGCCTCTATTCCACCATAGATAATTGTATTATCACAAACTACAACTCATACTCCTAATTATTTGAATTCTAAAATGAGAAGTGTTTCTTAAACACTTTGGGAACCTATGGTATACATTTCAGCATCAATAGCATTTTCCATTCCATCCCACTCTCAAACCTTTCCATTAGCCAACTTAATGCCTTATATGAATAGGTTCATCTGATAGAACCTCCAGTCATATGTAGCTTGCTAGTTTAACAACCTCCAAGTTTGAGCCCATCCATTTTTTTTCCCTTTATCCTCAAGACTAGTCTATTCCTATTTTCATTTACTTTATGGATGAAATTGAATGGTCAGGGTTAGCCCCATTATTCTATCTAGATTTTTAGGGTTTTTTAATCTGATTTCACCCCATTTCTTGAGTCTATCATTGACTAAGAAATCGTATACCATGCCCTTATTCACACTAAAGGTTCTTTGGAATATATCTCATTTTAATTTTTTGTTCTCAATGAACAATGTGAAATGGGTAAGATCTTGTAATATCATCATGAACACCATCCATTCATCAGTTTTCTCATTTAGACCTTGATAGGTCACTCACATGAAGGTTAGTGTGTCATTTTTTGAGTGTGCATGCACTGAAGATCTAAGTTATGCATTATGCACTTAAATTGAATCAACCATACATGTTTCTTCTAGATTCAATTGTAAATTTGTTCTTGAATGCATGATCAAAAGATATGGTAGAAAATATATTCTCCTACCATGTTTGTATATTATAAAATAATATTTTGAATTTTTTTTAAAATAACATAGTGTGCATGAATCTGTATCATGTCCCCATTGAAAAATGTAGAATTTGTAACAATATGTATATGTCAATTATAAATTATGTTTGAAACTTGCACATAAATCTATAGCATTCACTCAAAACTATGTAAATTTGCACTTTAATTATAAAATGTGAATGTATATGAATGGTATAGGCTCCCATAATCTATGCTAATGATTGAATTTTGAACCATTTTTCAAAATTTTGAAATTTTATTTTCAATGAAAAACTAATTTTTTAACTTGAAAAGGCTTTTCTCATGTATGAAAATCCCATTTAAATCTCCCCAACCCCACCCCATTTTAGGTGAGGAGATTGATCCTGAAAGTCACTCATCTCAAAATAAATTTAACTACAACATGCATGGTAAGATAGAATCATTGAAAAATATAGCATATATTAAAAATATGGTACCGTAATAAAAAATACATCATTTGAATTTTGTATACAACATATGAGATAAGGCCTATATAAATAAATCAATTACGCTCATATTAATATAATATAAAATTATTACATTATGTGTTAGTAGTGCATGATATGGATCATGGCACTTATCAAAGTTAACAAGCTCAAAAAGCACATAAACACAATTATAGTAAAATGAAACTATAAGGCTAATGGACACATACAAGGGACATGTTAAAATGTCACAAAATGATAGAGTGCACACATAATGGACATGGTCAAATGTCACACATACCACACAATATCTCATATATATATATATATATATATATATATATATATATATATTGGGGGCATATTATCCACATGTGATGGTATGTATGTGGGTTATCATTCCATGACTCCTATACTATTGAGACATATATTATTTACAATTTTTTTATAACATTTATATCTTACATTGTGTGCATAAATATGTTATTTTCTTAGATAAGATCACAATACATATGCATAGTGTAGACTCTCTAATTTTATGCTCATTTTGATGCCATTACCTATACATAATAGATTATCTCTTGATTATATATTACGTGTGCCCATTGGAACTTTTTTATAAATTTTTTGAATATATATATATATTCAAAAAATTTATAAAAAAGTTCCAATGGGCACACGTAATATATAATCAAGAGATAATCTATTATGTATAGGTAATGGCATCAAAATGAGCATAAAATTAGAGAGTCTACACTATGCATATGTATTGTGATCTTATCTAAGAAAATAACATATTTATGCACACAATGTAAGATATAAATGTTATAAAAAAATTTTAAATAATATATGTCTCAATAGTATAGGAGTCATGGAATGATAACCCACATACATACTATCACATGTGGATAATATGCCCCCAATTTAGTAAGTCTACTGGGTAGAGGCCAGTCAAACAACTTAGTTCCTATAAAATTGTGTATGTCATGTATGACACTCATGAATACAAGTGAAATACATATGTGATGTAAAAATTAATATGTTATTTACTAATCATGATATAAATAACATATTGAAAATAAATAAACTAGATTTCTAATCATGTTGAAGTCTTGATTTTAGATTTTTTTAGAAATTTTTTGCATTTTTTTTTTTTTTTTTAATTTTTGAAATTTTGCTATTATAAATAGTAAAACAAGTGATAATTAAGGGGTCAAAAGTGGAATAAGAGGAGAGAGATATAAACAATTTGTAACATGTGTCAGTGTGAAATATGTACTATAAATGATTGTATAGTTATGTATGAGCAAGATTCCCACATTGTTTTTAAATTTAACTTTGAAAAACATGTAGGAATAAAAATAGTATGCAAAATACTAATTGTACATTTTCATTTCATCAGATGTACATTTTTCTAAATATGTAGTATGTATGAGCAATATATCACATAAAAAGAGAGATTTTACATGTAAAAAAGTGATTTGCATATTGAAACTAAGTTGAATATCTAAAAAATATAAGTATTAAGGATTTGTGTGCTCAAACTATGATTTATGGGTGTAGAAACATAAATTAAAATTTATTACTAAAATAATGCACTTATGACCACTCTTATATGCACTTTATTCATCCCTCATTCCATGGTCCTTCATTGTACTTCCTTCACTTTTTATGTGGATGACCCTTACCTCTTAAGAAAATTTTGATTATGAATATCCCTAGTATACATCCTACATAGCCTAAAATTATTTTTAAACTAATTCACAACATTATTTTAATTATTGCTCCTCTTCTGACAAGATCACTCCTTTAGGACTATCCCATTTTTTAGTATTGTCCAATTTTGCTAATTATGTTCTCCAAAAAATAATGATCATTTTATCAAATTCAAATTCACCAAATGGTTCATCCCATACATTTCATGAGTCCCATAAAAATTAATTCTAAAATTATCACTAAAAATCCACATTTTCAAGCCATTATTCACTATAGGCTCATATGTGAAAACATTAGACCATGTAGCTGCACATTGAGAGAAAAGCACCTATTTTTCCTAATTTAGTGTTTACACAGTCCTAGTAGCCCAAAAATAAGTTAAAATACACCTCTAAGGTCACAAATAATTTTTAAAACATCTAATCATGCTAATATTGTACCAACATTTTGAATTTTACACTAATATTTCACACATGCCACCATATACATGGAGTTTGATCCCTCTTTTAAGTATTGGTATGTAGGCAATGCTCATCATAGAGGGTGTTAAGGTCAAGAATAAATTCAACTTCTAATCCATTTTTAACCCCTGATTGCATTCATCATCTTGGGTCATTGAGTTAGGGTTTTGGTGAAGAAAAAGGTATACATTGGTTTTTGAAACAGATCAAGAGCTATCATATAGTCAAACATGACACATAGGTGAAGTAAAATATGTTATATCAGTATTAGATATCAAAACCTTACTATATTTTACATGCCCTAAGAAAACCAACATAGGTCACCCATGGCCAATGTCAAAAACCTTGTCCCAATTCCAAGTGAATCCATGTTCTTGATTCATAGCATCATCTTACATTCACATAGTAATTTTTATAGTCATATACACTATCCTACAATGTTAGATTTTTGGCTAAGTAATTTGTATATTTTATTTCCCCTTTTATCATATTTCAAAAAATAGTAAATTAAAAATCAATGGATGCTTAATTTATGCATATATTTTACATCCTAATTTAGCACAGTTCATTTTATCTAATTAGGATATAGTATCTCTTATTTTCTATTTTTTATGAAATAACAGGTGGAAACTAGCAATAGAAATTATCAACCAAATAGGACAGTAGTGGCAGTTTCTCCTCTCCATTTTGGTCAATGTTGTTCTTAACAAAAAATGACATTTTCATTAGTGCAAACTATGAAAATGGAGAGATAAATGGAAAATTATGGAAAATTTGATCACTATTTTGAATTATTTAAATTTGGGAAGTGAAAAAGAAGAGTTAAGATGCCAACAAGTTAACAATATCTAAGGGCTTAGAAGAATTGATCAATTAATCACATGTGTAATTAAATAGAATAATATGATGAAACAGTCAAGAAGCTATGTACAATCTAGCTTTTGCTTTTTAAAATTATATGAATGTTAAATTTTTAGAATAATTGATTATAATCACTGGTAATCTAAAAAGTCATCCTTATCCAAGTTGAAATATTTATATTTATGAAAGTACATGGCATATTCCTCTTCTCCTACAATATCTTGATCATTTTTACCATCATGTGTTCTGTGTTATGTGAATTATTCTTCCTTCAAGCAAAAATATGATTCATTGATGGTTAATATTTATTATAGCTTCCATTTTATGTAACCATGAATGTCCTAATGTAAATGGTAACTGATGTGTATAAGGCATAAACCATACTTTTGTAATGACTACGGAATCTTCAAAATATCTACTAAGGTGTAAATCATTAATATTATATCTACTTTTTGGTAATTCGCTTATATTACACATAGTTTCCTTTTTAGTAGTATCAATGTGATTATGATTGAAATATGATATTTTCATATATATTATGATAGTTAAATATTATTGTTAAGGATTTTATTTTCATGTTATATCTATAGGTAATGCTTTTTGAATCCTCATAGTAAGAGATGTTTGTTGATTTTGTATTAATCTGATAATGCCTTCATACTTGTAATTTTAATTTATTCTTGTAATGTCTTACAATGTTTTTTTTATCATATATGTTATTCTATGATAGGCATAAAATTCATTTAGGTGAAGTTATATTCTTATTATCTAATAGCATTTACAAATTTATTGTGCACATATCTTAATGTGGCATGATTTGTAATAAATCTAAAGCATTTGTATTGTATATTTCCATATTTTTAATTGAGTCACTCATAAGTGTTATATGAGAGTTATTATTGAAAAAATATATCAAATTATCCTATTTAAGCATACTTAGGATTTGATTAACTGTTGAATCTGATTGATTTATATTAATTTACTTTGAATCATCATGGTAAACCCTTCAAACAATAGGTGTAAACATAGTATGAAATAAATAATCATCTATAAGATTGAAAATTTAGTTACATATTTGATAATCTATCATATTAACCATGTTGGATTCATCAACTTCATTATCATTAGTGTAAATAAGGCCATATTGTAATTCTAAATTAACCAATAAAGGGAGATCAGGAATAGATTGTTTTTGATTCACATTGTCTTGATGTTCTTTGGTATCCATTATTGTTCCAATTGTATCCTTGTTTTTTCCTTTTATAACTTATTCTTTTTGAGTTATTTTATTTGCAATTTTTTAATTTATAAATTTTCTTTTTGTAAATATTCTTTATGCAATCTTGCTTATTCTTATTGCAATCTTTGAAGTTCCTTTTGCACCTTTACTTTTTCTATTTTTAATTGCTCTAGTTATTTTTGTGTTTGATGTATTTATTATAAATATATGTGCAACTTTTCTTGATCTACTTTCTTTTTTTTAGTACTTGATTCTATAATTGTATATGTGATTTTTTGGTCCTAAGGAATAACTTGAGGAGGAGTGATAATAGTCAGATCATTTGATTGGGATTGAGATGCTTAAATTTTATAGAATAAAAAAAATTAACATCCATAAAAACAATTATATGAGGATCATTCATGCATGAGTTTAAGACACTTTTTTGATGTATATGTGACTACAACCATCATGTGTATTCATGGTCTCCAAATATTAAATTCTAATGTAATTTATTAGACATAACATGAAATAGAGTAAACAACACTTTTGGTCCCAATTTTACATCTAAAAAAAACCATTCCAAGTATGTTTTTTGAGGAATCATTAAATACTTTTATAATTTGATGTGTGTTAGATATCTTAATGCTAACATCCAATTATTTTAAGAAAGGACTACTACAAATGTTTAATTTTTATCTGAACAATCAGTAGACACTTGACTCCTTTATTTTCATTTTAACTTGAATAAATAATGGGATATTTTATATGATGACATATTGTGTTGAAAACTCTTCATCTTAAAAGGCAATAATATTATAACTATCTTTATATATGCTCATCACAAAAGTAAAATTAGTAAGTTTTATATCACTATGAATAATATTATCCCTTAATGTAGCATATAAAATGTCCTTTTAAACTGACGAGCTCTTTAGTAAATCCAAAATTAAAACTTTTGCATCAGTATTTTTTAGTTGATCTATGTTATCATATCCTTTAGATTGATTTTCCCATCTTGTGAGAGGAGGGGGTTGAGGAGGAACATGTTGATTGCTTCCATGATGTGGTGGCCTAATTCATTAGTTATTAATAACATGGACCACATAATCCAATATTATCTATGGGCGAATAATGGGAGAGGGATGATAATTTTTAAAACCTTGAGGTTTAGGAATAGGAGTAATGAAATGAGTCATACATACCCTTTGTCATATATTTGTAACTAGTAAAAGTTTTTATTGAATATTGAAGCAATGAGATTTAACAAATAATTGAAATTGTTTATGAGAAATAATTATATCATTATGAATGTATAAGTTCTCTTGCTCATATGTCATGCTCGACTTGACAAAATTTTAAATTAATGGTATTTGCATCTTAGCATGTGATTTAGTTATTTTTATAAAAACTTGAATCGATAAAGCTTCATTTAATATAGACATATATTCTTGGATGAGAGAAGGAATAGAATATTGAAATGTAAAACTCTTAAAAAAAGAAAAAATTATGTATGGAGATTAATATTTTTTTATGAAACTCAAGGTCAAAAGAATATTCTTTTAGTATAAGATATAAGATATGATGTCAACATAAAGTAATTTTAGTGTGATAAATTATATCTAAGGCTGAAATCAATTTATTTAAGCGTCATATTTATATCCAAGGTCAAAATTAAATTATTTGTGTCAAATATTCAGGAATTTATGTGAACCCTAGTACAAAAAAATAAACCATGTAAGGTTATAACTCAAAGGAAAACTTAGGGTTTAAAAATAATCAATAAATAAATAGGTTCACCAATATGGTTTGTCTAAATTTGTATTACATTATGAATTTACACTAATTAAGATAAAATAAGTTAGAATATTGCAAATGTATTTTTGATAAGTAGAATAAAGGTAAATACCAAAATTCGACAAGGTGCAAATAAGTGAAAGAATGTTAAATATGAAAATGACTAACAAAATTATTTATTTATTTATGATTATTCAATGTTTTTACTAACATATGACTGAAATAGTAAATTAGTAATTATATCTTGAAGTGCCCAAAAGTTGGAATTAAAGTTGTTAAAGGACAAGATCAATAGACTGAGGACAAGATCAACTCCCACTACTATCCTACTTGGTCAATCCTTTTTTTCCCTAAGAAAATAGGAAATTTAGGGCAGGGTCACATGAAATAACTTAATTTGCATATGTATGCATATATTTGAACTTCTAAAGTGTGTATATGACCTAAAAATATATTTTGAAATGTTGAAACCCCATTAGTGCTAACAATGATTGAAAACTTACAAATAGAAAAAGGTGGAGTGTAATTGGGTTGAGTTGACCCAAATCACCCCAATGATTATTTAACATTACCTATATATATAATAATCCAATGAGGGAAATAAGTCCCATGTATTTCTCCCACTTACATTGACTTTTACAATTGTGATCATTTAATTATAAGAATGCATCTAGAACTATCTTGTGATCATGATTTTTGTAAGGTTAGATAAAATAAGATTGTGACTTGGTTGAGGACTGCTTATAATGTTTATAATCAAAGTTGGGAAGAATAGGGTAGTTTCAATCAATGTGTAATAGTGTAAATAAGCCTTTGTATTGAAATTGATAATTGAAAAAATAAGTGACTTGAGTATGCCTTTATAACTATCCAAAAGGGAAAACCACATGCTAGAAAGCCAAAAACATTAAAGACAAGATAAGGGAGGATTTAATTTTAAAAAATTTCAATTATAAATTTATAGACAATAACATCCCATAGGCCTCCCACTAATGTCCCAATTAGATGTTTCTATCCCTTAGGGAAATGTGTGGAATTTTGGATCTAGGTTCATTCATACACATGTTTAAGGATATTTATAGCAATAAAAACACTTTTATAGGTGACAAATAATAATTTGTAAAATAAATAAGTCCTCATAGGTATTTAGGATAAGTTAAATTGGAAAATTAAGTAATAATTAAGTGCATAGACTAATTATAGTGAAAAAGGGGAAAAACTAACATGATCTAGTATTTTTAACCAAATTTAGTATAATATAGACATAGTGTTGTATCTATATTGATTCCATTTGTCACCAATTAGTGGAAAAGTGGTGAACAAGGGAATTGAATTATTAATCAATGTGGTGTGTGGAAAATCCAATATAAAAACCTTGAGATTGATGTATTTTGATGTATTTAAGATATCTATATTAGTTAAACATTATTTATAATGTATTCACATATGTTTTAGATGTATAATTATAAGTAATTCATTTTTGATACTATAATAATATCTTAAATATAAAATTAAACAAATAGTATCACCACTTATTAATGCATTTTTAAATTGATGAGATTTTATGGGTGTCAATGCCTTAATTTATTAGTTATCCAATCACATATTTAAGAATCATTAGTACATGATGCTTATGTATATATTCTAATCAGCGTCATCCATTTGTTTACTTTAAAATTGTGCAAACAAAATATTTTTTCATAATGTAAAGTTTCAATAATAGAGTTTATTATATCTATTATTTTTTAAAATGAAAAAATAGAAAAATAATACTTTTTTAAATATTAAATTAGTTGAAGTATAATGAAAGGATAATTTTATTGGGAAATGAAGTTATATGTCAGTCTAAAATAATAATAAAAATAAAATTCAAGGTCCTTAATAAATTACCTTTTTCAAAATTGGGTCAAAGGTTTAATGCAAAGAGATCATGTGCAACATTATTTTAATTTTGTGGATAAAATATGGGGTCTAATATTTTGTATTATAAGACTTGAAAAATAGGGTGTCCATGTGTAACAAATAGTTATACAGACCTGTTGCACATAATTAATTACTCGACCCACTTTAGAAGTGTGTGGAAGCTTGGGAATAAATAATTATCAATGTGGATTATTTTAGATATTTATTTTATACTTATTTATGTGTCATTATGTCACTTTTAATTTTAAAATATTATGCACATTTATTAAAAAAAACAAGTGTTTTCAAGAAATGGAGAATCCCAACTTTAATTACAAATTTATTTTAGCAGTTGTAAAGCCTATGTGGATTTCTAATAATAAGAGCATGAGCATTTTTAAATTTTAGAATGTTATTTTTAAATTTTATATGGAATGATGAAACATTATTTGATATAGAAGATCAATTATTTTACACTAAAATAAAATTATGAAACTAAAGTTTCATAATATTATCATACAAATATATTTCTTAACAGATGGAAGGGTGATAGACTCAAATCCTTGTGGGTACATATTCTTGGCCTTTATTTTACCTAAAATTGGATTAATGCAACACTAATCCTTTAATTAAATAAAACTAATAGAATATGAGTTCATCTCTTATTTAATGTGAACAAACATTAAATATGGTTTCAAAAGTATGTTTTGTGACAAGCAAGTTTTACAAGTACAATGATAAATGTAAAGGGATAGAAAGACTTATCTTATTTGTCACACTTCCCTAAATTTTTTTAGGTTGAATAAATAACTAAATGTTATGATGATTTTAATTTTATCAGTCCATAATCATAATGTTGTTTTTTTCTTTAGATATGATCAGTAAAATTTGGATAGGTATGACAATCAATTCTTTCCCTATTGGCCAATTCAATCCTTTGATAGTGAGACCCTAAAAATAACCTGAGAAGTGTAGATGTTTTAGTAAAAAAATACACTTATACAATATATTTTTTTCATGCATGTACACCTAAAATATCAAACCCTATTTTCATCCATAAACACTTGAAATACCAACTTAGGGTGGAGGAGGGGAGGAATTGGGTAAAAGGGATTGATTTGGACCGAGCTTGGTTAATTCCCATTGAAATATCAAATGTTGCATTACATTTATAATTCTCCAAAGAGGGATCAAAATTGAATTTGTTTCTCCCACCTATATATGTGTGTGAAATGGTGATATGCAAATCTAATTTTTTGTCTCTTAGATTACCCTAGGCACAAACGTGCAACTGTAACAATATTTCATAATATATAGATTTGTAATATCTCTTTAAAATATGAGAGTTTTTTCCTTAAATTCCTTCTAAAAACTTAGTATATATAGGGATTTCTTAAAATTTGAATTACAAACTTAGTGGTGCACACACGAGACCCAAAATAGCTTAAAGGGGACTCAAAAGAACTTAAAGGGGACTTAAAATCCATGATTTTAAAAAATGGGTTTGGAGATATTTATTTTTAGACATGTTTTAAGCCATGTGAATAGAAAAATATATTTATAAAGTCAGAATATCATAAATTTAAAGGGAAAAATATAATAAAAATGCACCATAAAGTATTTAATTCCTAGCTAGGACCTATATAAGTAAAGTATTTAAAAAGACATTTTAAATCAAGTGTTGTGCAAGATGGAATGATCCATGATAATTGGAGTCGGACCATATGATCGTTCCATCTCTACCCTATGAAAAATAAGAAGATGATAAGAATTAATCACTATGAAAGATAGAATGCAAAAATATGAACAAAAAAATTTAAATATGTAAGTACAATATCAAGTAATCTTGACATGTTTAGCTTGGACAAGTCCACCTAAAAATAGGTCATATATGTAGACACCTAAATATGGCCACAAATGACCATCAATTTCAAACAAAATGCACAATTTGGCCTAAAAACACTAAAACACATTAAAATATTTGAAACTAACATATTCAAGTGCTGATTTCGGCCAAAGTATCCCTAAATAGGGCAATGCATTTTATGGACTAGCTAACTTTGATCAGATCATTTTGAGTCAAAATACTAATTTTGTACTTGGGTACCTTGGATTAATCTTTTATATTAAATATCTTACACAAGACATGTGCCTTTTTTATTTGGTGTTGACAACATCCTATATGGGATAACGGATATAATACATCTAACATTGACTTCTAATTCCAACGCATTCAAATTTTGAGCCAATAATAGGACATTCTGACCAATTATGTACCAAAGAGCCAAGGTTTGTACCAAAATGACTAATCATGCTTAAAGATAGTTAATTAAAATCATGAGCCTAATTAATAATTCCATGTAACTTGTTTGATAAATATTTATTGTAAATTGATTGTCATTAACCACATCATCAAATGACATCATCTATTGGGGTGGCATCCATAAGCCATAAATATCAGGATTTATGCCTCCCATGCCTCATTAAGACCTTCTATGCCTATTTATTGCCCCTCTATCACAAATATTGATGATATTATTTATGAATTTCAATTATATAATTGAATTAATCCTTATCCACACATCTTCATCTTGAGATGGATGGTTCATATTGATTCTAACCATTTTTGAAAATCTATAAATAGGAGAGCCATGAACATGAATTTTAAAATTATTTTATGTCAAACTTATAATGCCCAAATGCATTCAAAATCATTGCATTTTAGTGTTATAATTCCCAAATATTTTATCCAAGACAATCCAAGCCAAATCCAAACATGGTGCCAAAGAGAGATGGAGGTAGCCATAATTCATTAATGTAGACTTCATGAACACAAATTGAGAAACCACTTCAACAAGATATTTGGAGCATCTAAGGAAGATGAAAGAAGGTTTCTTTTACATTTTAGTTGTGTTTTCCATTCTAGTCTTGTCAACTAAGCTCCCCCTTTGTGATAGGCTTAAGGTGTTATCATTAGTGTGTTTTGTTTGGATTTGTTTTATTCACTAACATAATACTAATCTCTCCTTATTACAATCATATGTTCACAATATAAAGCATAACCATCATCATAGTCATGTGTATATAATTTAATGGTACATGTAGATATGACATTATCGATGAAAGTCACATGATGGATAAAATGTCTAGTCTTGGTTAAGACCACAGGTAAATTATTGATAGGAGGTTGATGAGATTGAGGTTGTAAAGAGGGAGGATGTTGGGAAATGATATGAGGGTTTTTATCTTGAGGGAAATATCATATAGTTCATCATCATCATAACCTAGGAGGTTAGATGGTATTTTCTCAATGAGTTTAGGGTGACCATTATAAACTCAGGTAGAATTGACAAAATAATTGAAGAGTTGAGATTACATAAATGGGATACTAGGCAAAGGTTCAAGGGTAGGAATTTTAAAGAAACCATGTTCTTAGAATTATTGAAAATTTAAAGGGTTTGTGTCTCTTTAAATCTTGTAAATAACACCATTATGGGGTAATTTGACACATTGTCATGCAGATTTGGTAAAACCCATCATACTATGAATCTAAGGTCTACCAAGCAAGATTTATAAGAGAGGGAAAAGTTAAATTTAGATCATAACTTACACATGGATAGTGATATGAGGGATGGTAATGGGAATCCACATGCAACCTAGAGGAGGCATTTGCCTTCTATCATATCTTTGACATGTGTTACATGTGGACTTGAGATTGCATTAAGAATATCCAAGTGTTTTAATGAAATCAAGGGAGGAAAAAAATTACCTAAAACCCTCATGAATTAAAGCACACTTAACTTAGATATCACTAATCTGGATGTTAATTAATAGAGGAGGATCATCTGCACAAATCATAATCTCATCAAGAATCATGTAAGTGGAAGGAAACTTAAGGGAAAGAGAAGTGTCCACAATTTCTTCAACATGTATGGACATATATCGATATTGTTGAAGGATACTATCTTTGAATCTAGACAAGGTAGTTTTGCATCTTGTTAGAGGAGGACAAGAGATGTTCATTTGAAATAACAATTGAATTAGATATTTTCAATGACAAGGGTAAGTTTTCATTAATTTGAAGAAAGGTATTTGAGATGGGAGATAATAACATTCTACAATGGGGCCCCATTTATCATAAACCATGGGTGTATTTCTAGATAGAGGTTCATAATGTTGCAAGAGCTCATATGAAGGAGGGTTAGAAGTGTAACTAAACTTATGTTGGTATGGTTTAGTTGGTTTGTATTGAGTAAAAATCAGTTGATTGACTTTAGGTGGTGGGATGGTTGATTGAGGTATTTCTTATGGTTGGGTTAAATAAATAATATTGGAAGGTTAGGAAATGTTGTCTTAGTATGTAGATGTTGGAGGAAGAGTAGAGATTATATGAGAGGTATGATTAAGTTGAGTTGTTAAAAGTGGTTCTTGGAAGGTTATAAGGTCCTCTTACCCCAAATCCATTAGATGAGATGGGGAAGTGTCTTGAATGATGTTGAATTTTTGAAAAGTTTGACATGTGGGTGGTGGATTGGTATCAATAAAAGTAACTACTCTTAGCATTTTACTCATATTTACCACATTTTATTCATTAATAGTGAGTAAATATGACTTTAAACATTATTTGTAAAAGGAGTAGGCTTATCATTGTTATATTGATGGTTGGGAAGAGGATCTTTGTATATAGCAAGATGAGCATTAGCTTGATTTAAATCTTGATTTTTGGTTTGCATTTCATAGGATTTAAAAGATATGTCATATGATTATTGGCACTTACGAATGAGTGATTCATGATCAAATTTTGGGCCAAGAAGAAAATCCATAGCTTATTATGCAATTATCTATAAGTCTCATGAGAATGGCCCCAACTTGCATGAAACCAACAAAATTTATTCGGATCATACCATTATTTCATTAGATGAGTGGGTTTAATATCTCATGGTATAGATCTTGGAATATGACTTTGAAGTTTAAATAAGGATAATAGTTTGTGGATATTAGTGTTATTTATTTTCTAATATGTAAGATTAGGAGTGTTATTTGGAATGATTGCTTGAATTTTGTGAATATTGTCATATGTATAAATAATGCCATAATTAGTTGCATGATAATTTTCATTTTTAATGACCATATGATTTCCCTCATTAGGTTGAGATGGTTCCAATTGGTGCATGAGAAAGTCCTTTTGCTTAGTTTGCTCAAGGGATTCTTCCAAAGTTCTTTGGGAAAAATTCTTAACTTGATATTGTAACTTGGGGTAGAAAACATTAGTGAATAGGTGGAAGATGTTGTCATCCACCATATTATGCTCACATTTGTTATACAAGTTCTTCCATTATTTGATGAAGGCTCGTGGTGTTTCAGTTTCAAGTTATTTATAATTTATAAAGTGAGATAAGTTATTCTTGGGAAGATCACTAGTTTGAAATTCTTGAACTATTGAGTTAACCAAGTCTTCAAGGCTATTGATAGAATGGGTTTTTAGTTGATTGTACCAATCTAAAGCATCTCTTATGAGCGGGTTTGCTAATAGTTTGGTAGCATCAAAGATATTAATTTTGACTCGATCTTTATAAGGGTTTCCAAATGTCTTTAAGTTCAATATGGGATCAATGTACCCATTATAGGTGATGGTAGGTGTTATAAATCCTATGTTGATATTAGTAATTTGTGATACAAAAGGTTCATTTTGTATATGTTTGATATTTTTATTAATGAGGGGTGACTAAGGAATAAGGTTACGATAGGAATCCCTAGGGGGTGGGGGAATTCAAATTTGTGCTCCCCATGAAACCTATTGGAGTTGGTTTTGAAGGTTAATGAGATGATTTTGCTTCTATATCATTTGATTTGCGTTATTAGCTTGAAAAGTATGCATTTGATTGAGTTTTTATAATATAATTTACTATGTTTAGGTAGTATTTTGACTAGTATACATAGCATGTGATGCATTGGTATTAGTATTAATGGCTTGGATTGAGTAGTAGCATGCATGACACTAGTGGTATGAGAAGCATTGCTAGAAAAAGAAGCACTAGTAGCATGATTAGGATTGGTAATAAAAGATGCATTATTGGCATGATTAGCTTTATTATACAAAGAAGCACTAGTAGCATGATTGGCATTGGTATTAAAAGATGCACTGGTGGCATGATTAAGTATATGGGTCTTTTAATAAAGCCCATTAAAAATTGAACCTACCATATTAGTGGTGATACTTGGCATAGAGGTTGAAGAAGCCATAGAAGAAGATGTCATGGTGTGTGAAGGAGATATAATAGATGAAAAAGGTTGAGAGGTGAAGAAATTATTTCCCCCAAATTCATGAGAGAAAATAGGGGAGGGTGAAATATGTTATTCTACTTGAGGACCTATCATAAGATTATAAATGGTTGAAGAGTCCTTTCCTTGATGTTGAGGATATTCATTAATAAAGAAGAGTATTTCAGTTGTGTATTCTAAATTATGCTCATCTTCTAAGGATAAAAAAGGGTTATAAATTGAGGAGAAATGGGGAGGAGTCCCAAAATTGGTAGTGTGATTATCAACATAAACATTACATTCATATAAGGTAGGAGCCACAAGCTGTCTTGGGAAACCTATTAGGATTGGTAAGACTCATCATGTCTATCGAATTTAACTCTAAATTATCCTCAAACAAGAATTTCATGATGAGGGAAAGATGATTAAGAGTTAAAGGAAAGAATAATTAGTTGATAGGATATAGAATCAGACAAATCAATAGTGTTTTATAAAATAGGAAATAGAATAGGGAATAAGAGAACACAGTCATATAGGTTGACTATGTATTGTTAGACAGTAAATAGGATAAGATGATAAGATTCATATTTAGACAAGTTGATTGTGTATTCTATAGGGAGAAACTGAATAGGCTAACAAAAATACACAGTTGGATAGGGTGACTATAAACTAAAGGGAATAAATGAACAATTTGTAAGAGATTATTGACATGAATGATAATTTTCTAAAAATAGAGTTATTTTGTAAGATAATAGATACGAAAATAAAGTGAATCATATAATCAATTACATCAATGTGATTTATCTAATTGAAACACACAACATAACCCTTACACTAATGCTAGCAATGCAAGTTTTGTAATACAAAATATAATGATCAAAGA
Organism: Torreya grandis; assembly: GCA_037957365.1. Classification (NCBI taxonomy): domain Eukaryota; kingdom Viridiplantae; phylum Streptophyta; class Pinopsida; order Cupressales; family Taxaceae; genus Torreya; species Torreya grandis. The sequence continues at coordinate 997,747 of JARHVA010003268.1, read as the reverse complement.
TTAAGTAGTAACTTGAATGTAGATGCTAACTAGTTGATCATTCTTAAATGTTGTTAAGTTATAATAAAATTTGAAATTAATGTGATGGGGAGTAGGCTGTAATAAGGAATTAGAAATTAATATATGGATAGTTTCAGGTAGTTTAGGTTGAAAAGAATATGTTTTAGTGATGGTATTGGCTTGGTATTGAGGCCTACCCCCTCACTTCACAATCCCATAGAGATAAGGGTGTCAGGTTCTTGCCAATATATACCATCAACCACATGTTCATACTTGGTCATAAAACTAAGTTGGATTCCTCCTTGGTGATTAAATCTAAGTAGGTAGTCCTTGGGAAGAAAAAAATTTAATAATTTTTTTGTGGAAAGTGATTTGGAAGTGTGTGAAAAAGAGAAAAGTGGTGTGACTAAATATGTAAATTAAAAAACACCTATTTAATCTATGTTTATTACTCTAAGCATGTAAGCAACTAAAATGAAATGTGAACTAAATACTAGCAAAATTAGGTTAATTCCTTGAATGTGAAGAGTACAAAATGAATTAAGATGAAATTGTATGCAAACAATACAAAATAGAGTTTAAAGGGTCACTAATATTCTGTAGAAGAAACATATAGAAGAACATGGTCAAACAGGTTGACTATGTCTTCTAGATAGAAGATAGGCTACAAAACTGTGTCAAGCTAATTAACCTAGTTTTTTGTAGGGTTACATTTTTATAAACTATAAACTTGAGAAAAATAGTAATTTTAATTAAAAATTGAAATGATAAAGAAGGTAATAATAAAGCTTGGTGGGTTTGAAGATGTTTAGTTTGAAATATTTTATGTTGTGTTTTTCAAGTGTTGACTTAAATATTCTATTAATATAATCTATTGGGTCAATAAAGTCTGCAAAACCTATATGCTAAAAAGAAGCTATGAATAGAGTTGACTAGATCAACTATATCTATAAACCTATATGTTAAAAATGAATAATTATGATTAGAGTTGACTAGCTCAAATATGTATGAAATATTGTAACTAATGAATAAGAGTATGCCACACTAATCAATCTAGTCACCTGTATTTGGATAAGCCTACACAAATAAAATAAAGTCATTTTTGGGTGACTATGTGTTAAAACTATGCATAGATTGTTAGAACTATACTGACAGGTTCAATATAGTACTAGAAAAATAAAGATATATAATATGATGATAGAAAATATTGTGTGAATGAAAAATTACAAGGGTTTGATTCGTATTGGGTTCACCAAAATGTATACAAATAAAAAAATTAGCTGACCTATTAATCAATCCTAGCTCAGAGAAGATAAAGCATGCTTATACTTTTAATTTTTGATACATTAGATGTTCAGGTTCATGACAAAGATGGATCTGCTAGACCTAATCAAGGGATATCCTAACACAATAACATCACTAGAGAGGGTTCTAAAATCTCTAGTCAAGAAACACTATGCAATAAACCTATCTAAGTCAAATGTTTTCATATTCACAAAGTAAAGTAAAATCTAATTTAGTGCTCATAAAAGCTTGTGGCACAAAGTGGGGGTAATAAACATAAAAAAGTAAACATGAATTCAATATCTATACTTAAGTTAATGTGTATGAAATCCTAATGCATGATAAATAAGTACAAATACTAATCTATCTACTTTAATAAAAGAGGAACAAAGTTAGGAATACTTACCTTTGAAAAATAAACCCGTTGAGCCTCAATCTCTACCTTGGTAAAGGTAATTCACAATAGGTTGTTTGGTATGTAAGGATAACAAGGATAATTTAGCTCTAGGCTACATAACTTCTCTATGCAGCTAAAAGACTTCTCCATAAGACAATATCCATATCTTTAAAAAAAGTATTAAAACCCTAAGAAATGCTCCTCAATATAATGGTGGATAAGTAGATGTATAATATATTTTTCCCATTGTTATATTCCTTTTAAATGATATAAATGGATGTGTATATATAGATAAATCTAACCCTAAACCTTTCTAAAAGTTTAGCCAATAGGGTCAGCCTAATTCAAATATGTATCATTAATTCATAAAAACAAGTTAGGTCTAGGTCTAGGTTAGCAAAGGTTGACCTAGACCCATAACATTCAAATATCAGTAATAATATAGATTTGGTCCAATCTAACATTTTTTTATAAATATCTAAAATGGTTTTAGGCTTAGGTAGGGGATAATTAAGGTAGTGAATTGCTTGGAGGAGTGTGTAAAGGAGGTGTCAAAGCTTAGGGAAGTGTATAGGAGATGGTTGCATAGATATAAAATGGTGGTATAGATGACAACAATCCTATAAAGCACCAATGGAAGACCCACCCTTTTCTTGGTTCACCCTATAAGTCATGAACTCAGAGCGATTGTGTCTCAATGGATTCCTATAAGAGAGAAAATATCAGTAATTAATAAAGTTTGAAAATATTATGTGTATACACTCTTCATAATGAGTTTTAGGGATTATGACTAGGTATTTCCCATAGTTATGTGGAGTCGTATTTTAAATTAGTTGAATATGTAATGAATATGTTGAAAATAGAGGCAAGGAAAAATATTTTTGTAAATGGTACAGCTCCTAGAAAGCCACTAGTGAAAAAAAATCTCTAAAATCTACCTACATGTCAAGAAAGTGCTCTAATATCAGATGTAAGGATCCCTCTACATAGATTTATGAAATACATACAATAAATGAACAATGAAATGAAAATTTTAAAACAACCTTTAGATCATTGGCCATTTTGAATGGGCAATCTCTTTTGAGCAAGCTCAATACAATAATATTCGTGGATGTTTTCATTGGGCCTCAACACTTAAATATTAAATATATTCTAACAACTACTACTTCCCATGTATGTGGGATAATTCAAATATTATTAAGGGAGGATAAATCATATACATCTATATCAACTAATACACTAATAATGCAAAGAGAAGGGTACGATACATGTTCCTAACATTTTATATTTTGGTAAAGAAGGGTTTATTAAAAATATATAAAATAAATCAGTAAGCATACCTAGTTATTAGATTTATATGACTTGCATCTATTATAAATGGGTATCTAACTTATAAGGTGGTAGCATATTTAATTAAATGTTTTCTATTGTTAAGGTCATATGGGAATGTCATGACATTGATTTGATTGCAATAGGGCTCCATGTCTAATGTGTGATTCAAATCAATGATGTAATTTTGATGATGTGGGGACAAGACATTGAGGTTATAATATATATATTTTAATTATTTTCCATATTTACTAGTAATATACTAACACCTAGATAAATTACATCAAGGTTAAGAACATACAAAAACACCATACTCATACCCATGGAAGAAAGGGCAAGGCCATACTAAACATGAAAGTGGTGAAATATTTCAAAGTGAGTTAGATGGTAATGATAAAGGGATTTTTGGTGATATGATACACCATATGGCCCATATCATACTAAAAACCTAGCTTCAGAGTACTTGTTGGATTTACATGACTAACACCCATTACAAAGGGGTTTGTAGCTTGCAAGGTGGTGGCATCTTTTATTGGGAATTTTATTTTATCAAGGATGGATGAGGACATCATGAGCATTGATTTTATTATGGAAGGGATTTATTTATGATGTATAGATCAAATTAATGATGCAATGTTATTAATGTGGGGGAAACCCACTAAGGCTTTGGAGTCTATCTTGTTGTTTTAATTTTTTAAGAACATACATGGAAACACCATACTTAGACCTTTAAAAGAAAATATGACCATAATTAGAGCCTATCTTTGTAAGAATAAAAACTCTAAACTCTAAAAAATCATTGTTCGGGAAAAATATGTTAGTGGTAATGAGGTTTGAGTGAGGTGAAATAGAAAATTATATCCCTTTGTATAATTCTCACTCTTTAGAATGATAGTTTCAACCTCCACAAAGGAATCTATAATGATAGGAGTGGTGCCTAATTTTATATACATCATACCACCATACCACTTGGAGAGTATGGAAAGACTAACAAGGATTTTAACTGAGGTCTTGTAGACTACTCAAAATTGGTAGTATGTGGAGTCCTAGCAACAATTTCACCTTTCCTCTAATAACCAAATAAAGAGAAATGAGGACTCATATTACAAATACAATGGTTTATATTAGTGTTATTGAGAATGAGAATGAAAAACATTTGAAATATTTGTCTCCATAATAATTTATATATGGCAACCTATATTGGTTGATTAGATTATATAGGATGCATATTTTATTTAAGAAGCCATTTCTATTTTTTGTCTAATTAGTTTTAAAGTCGTATAGTTAGGTTTAACATAGTTAAAACAATCAAAATATTTGTCTAATTATTTTTTAGAATTATCTCAATTGAAACATGCTATATTATATACATCTTAAGATGAGCCTTTATATATTTGACATCTATTTTTTATTTAGACGACCCTTATTTCAATCATGTATTAGGTAGTTGAAATAGTTTGATAGAATCTAAAAACTGCATTGACAAAGATGACATGACACTGAACTTTGAACATGTATCTACTTGATTTTCTTTGATTTTATCCCTTATAATACCTTGTCATTTCTCCTCACCATCACTACCTAGCTCATCTTAATATATTTCACATCTTGCTTGTTATGTATCCACCACTTCACCATTACTCAAGTTTACCGTGAAACAAAATATCTCCTCCTCACACAATGAATTAGCACTCTGTATGAAGGAAGCTCATTTTATATTTTCACCTCCATTACAAATATAATATTGTATTTTATTAATTTTCATGCAAAAAGATGAGATGGGGTTGGTGGGCATGGGTTTCAAGTGAGATACATCTCCCAAATTAAATTTGTTCACTTTACGGAACTTATATATATTAATATTTTACTAAAAATAACACTTATAATTTGTAATATTTTTATTATCATTTATTTAAAATGTAAAAATTGATATTAGTCAAATATAATTTTCCCTCATGAAAACCATATAATTAAGTAATTGTTTATTGACTTATGTGTGATGCCAATAACCACAACATTAAAACATATCGATAACTTAAGATGAATATCTATTAAATAATAACATTTGTTTGCCTACCTAGATTGACATGTATTTCAATAAAATGAAGGTAAAGTAAGTGACCATGTTTTCTCCACCTAGACTAATCTCGTTGTGGTGTAGGGCCCATTCTATGACCTGAATCAATTTCCATGGTGGTACATGTGAGTTAGTTTTAATAGAATTAAAAAATGTAGATAATGAAGATGTGGTTTTGGTTTTATAGGAGAGGAAATAGTTTATTAAGAAAGAAATAGACCAAAGGTATGTATTAGCAACAACTCATGTGGAATAAATTTAATCTCTAGGTGGTATTAGCATTGCTCTATAAGATTTTGTAGAAGGGGAGATTTTCTTTTCTCATCTCTACCCAAATTAGAATCACCTACTAAAGTCCCATGAATTTTACCACAATTTCTTCTTTATCCAATGTAGGGGATAAAATTGGAGGATTTTTCTAATTCTTCTAACCAACTCATTTTCAATGCTTACATGTGTTCATTTTTACATTGAGATTTGACAGGTTGTGACCATTCCATGCATCCTTTCTTTTTTACCTTTTATCTAGGTAGATGCACAAAGTTCAAGGATGAAAAAGGTAACATACTTGGGAATATATTTTTTTCAAGCGTGTACACCCCCTTGTCAAATTTTTTTTACCTATTTTTGCTTGGCATCATGCCAAAACAAAATATCATACACCGTTTTTAAAAAGGGTGTATGCCCTTTGTGGCTCTATAATGGCGTATACGCTTCTTAAAACTATTTTCCCCTATTTATTCAAACATGTGATTAACTTTTCCAGTTTAAAGCTTTCATATTTTAGAGAAGGTCTTGAAAATGATGTGCACGCTTTAGCCTTTCATTCCTCCAACTTGATTCGACATTATGATCATGTTCTTAGGTATGTTAATTATTAAATTTAAATTTTGGGGTTCACATTTATATGTATTTATGTTTAGGGTATTGAAATTAAATTTGAACTAAAATATCTACACTGCTTAAAGATAACTTATATTGCCTAAGGAAAATATTGAAAAAAATGTGATAAAAATAATTAGTAGTTTGACTTCTTATAAGAAGAAGCTAAATTGTATGAAAAATATAATGAAAAATGGGAATAATTAAAATTTATTATCAATAGTTTGTATCACTTATCAGTTCATAGTGCATGAAATTCATTTGCCAGTACATTGGAGGCCATTTTTAATGAAGTGGGAAATGTCACTTTGTAACTTGATACAATGTTGCATCAAAGAGTGATGTTAAAACAATATTATTTTGATAAATTATTATATGAGGATGTTAAAAAAGGATAACAAAATAACAAGTGTGTGATTTGTTTATTAAGCCTAGAACCAACCAAATACCACCAACAACTTTCAAACACACTAGCATTGTTTGGTGTGTTCATCAGGAGATAAAAAATGACTTTTGGTATAGGTGGATGGTGTTGGATGAATGTCAATTCAATAATAATGAGGTTCCATTATTTTTTAAAAAAAACTTTATTGTGAGTTTTTGCTAAAATAAATCCTAAATTATTTTGACATGAAGGCCAACCAAGGTAGGGGAGGTGGGTCCTTATTTAATAAACAGGAGGGATAAAAACTACCATAATCGAGTTCATAGAAATAGAAGGATGACAACACATACTTATGTACCTAAAATATTACATTTTAGTACATATATGGACACCCTTGATGTAGTTACTAATCTCACATAGGGCATGATTGACCATGGGATGTATATACTGAATATTGATACACATGCTATAGGTGGTGGCACATCTAGTAGTATCCCTCCTATTAGTGCTAGTGTCCTTCCTACTAGTAATGGAATAGTTAATAGTCATCCAAATCATGTACATCATTGTAAATTATATGGGAGGTAGTGTGTTAGATCTCTTGTTCAATTTAGATATACATGAGTTACACTTGTGAAGACTAGACCTAAATTTGTGTAGCACATTAGTACCCAATAGTCTATACCATTTACAGTTGCTTTAGCATCTCTAGACACTAGTACAGATAATATATTTAATCTATAGTTTTTTCAACACCTCAAGACACCAACACACCTAAATATATGCCATTAATAGTTTTTTAAAGACCTCAAGACACTAGAATTTCAAAATATATAACATATTTAATTGCTTCAACAAATCATGACACTAGAATGAAATACTATATTCCATCTATAGTTTATTCACCACCTCTCATTAGCACATGACCAGTTATGCAATGCTTATTTGCTTCACCATCTATATTTGAAACATACGTTTAATTTTAATTATATTTTGTTTATCTATGAAAAATAATATTAAGTTTATCTTTTAGTATATGTTTATTTAATTAACTAAAATTTGACTGAACTTTTATTTGTTGTTTTTATATATGATCATCAATATCTTAGATACCACAAATAGATTATACTTTATTATTGATGCTTTAATTAGCACTTCACTACCCTCTAATCAGGTCTAGGAATTTAAAACTTACATCAAGTTGATATATATTGTTTAAATGTTTTTTATACACCATAATTTTTATACAAAAGGATTATATTTTATCTTTTTATCCATCTCTCACTTTCTTTTTATGTAGAGAAAGAATAGTATTAGTCTAAATTTATCTTAAATTAGGTTTAATTTTATTTGATTCATAATTGACCATTTTCATTTATTGATTTTATAGATGATGAGAAATGTTATGGGTACCTCACATTCATCAAAACAATGTTTGAATGATGTTGTGATTTCATCTCAAGATCCACTATCTCCATAGCAATATCTAATTCAAAGAAAAATACTAGTGAGAATGCATAGTACAATTATTTATAACTTCAACTAGTGATATTATACATCATATTTATATGTGAATGCACATTGTAGATGATATTTTATTATTATATATCATCTTAGTCTTGTACAGTTGGTAAACTTAGACCTTGGTTATTCCTCTCAGCTATTTACCTTTCCCACTTTCGTAAGTCTCACATCTACTCTATCTTTATGCCCCTTGGCCTATATCTCTTAGTCTGACCAGTCTTATGTTGATGACCTAGGTAATATATCTTTTCCATAATGATTAAAATTTAATTATATTCCATATCTACAATATTTTAATATGTACCTACTTTATTATTCCTTAGACACTAATATTTGGGACAGTTTCATCGACATTAATATCCTATCCTGACATAAGTGTTTAGTGCCATAAATTCATCCAATTTTTAAATAAAACATATCCTAATGGTAAACCTAAGTGATTTAATGTGAGTTATTAATCCAAAGGGATTGATATAAATACAATATCAACCCTAATTCATTCCTCACCTAACTTCACCTATAAAATACCAAAAATAGCAAGGCAACTTATCAAAAGCACTCTATCAAGCATTGAATTGAACAATACTTCCATATTTCCATACCAATTATAGGTATCACACACACACACACACACACACACACACACACACACACACACACACACACACACACACACACACACACACACACACACACATATATATATATATATATATATATATATATATATATTTTAAGTAGTAATTAAGTATCCCAAGAGCTTTATTTGGATAAATACATCATTATGAGGCACTTTTAGAGTATTGTCTATGTAGGTTGTTGTCCCCCAAAAATATCACTCATTTTTGGGACAACATTTGAACTATTTTGGTTCAACAAACCAAAATCCTCTCTCCCCTTTTTCAAAAATATGTTCTGAGCATTCAAATTCCTCATTTTTCAAGCTTCTCAGAGAATCTACAGACTCTACAAGATAGAATCTATGGAATCTATAGGCTAGAATCTACAAACTGTATAGGCTTAGAATCTACTAACTCTATAGGCTAGAATCTATGGACTCTGCAGGAAATGTTCTACAGGCTTCACAAGTTGATTTATATGGACACTACAGGAAAGAAGAAAACTCTCAACACTTAGGTGATTTCAAATTTGGTTCAATGAAAAGGTTCAACCAAAAGAGTTCATCGGCAAGCTTCTAAGCAAGGATTAAACCATTTAACCATTTAACCTTGAACCATTTTGGTTCAACAGGTTCAATGGGTTCAAAGGTTCAACATCAGTAACAAGAGTTAAGTGCATTTGTCTTGGTTCAAAGTTTAACTGCTTCAAGGTTTAACAGTTTTAAAACACTTATCAAAGAGAAGAAGGCTTAAACTGATTGAACCATTGAACCTTGAACCAAAGTTGGTTCAATCAGTCAGTTCAAGCAATAGGTTTAAAGGTTCATTCAATGCGATGAAGATCAAAGAGCTTAGAAAGAACAAGGAAGTGATGGGTTCAATATTTCGTAGGTTCAAAGGCTTCTATAGGTAGGTTCAATCAAAAATATAAGTTTTTGATACTTAGTCATTTTCAAGGAATGAACCGATTGAACCATTGAACATTGAACCACTTTGGTTCAAAGGATCAATGGGTTCAAGGTTTAATGAGTTCAACGAGGCTTATTTCAAAGGATCTTGGTTCAAGCCATCAAAGGGAATGAACCATTGAACCAAAGTTGGTTCAATCAGTTGGTTTAATCGATAGGTTCAAGGGGTTGCCCCAAAGCCAAAGGATCAAATAGCCCTTGCGGAGGGTAGTAAGGGGACAAATGAACCATTGAAAGGAGCAAAAAGAGAAAAGGAATTTCCTTCAAAAAAATTCCCCCAATAGAAAGACTAAGGCAAGAAATGAATTCTTTCAAAATTTTGTCTAAAGAAATTCCTTCAGACAAAAAGTCTGAAGAAATTCAAGGAAGATGCGAGAGGAAAGCCCAAAATAATTTCTGAAGGCCAAAGACAAAGCAACCAAAAAAATTCTTGTGGAATTTTTGTCTGTGAGAAAATATCCACAAAAAAGGTCCATGAGAAAGCTCCGAAGACAAAAGACTACCGAAGGACCCTAAAGGGTAGATACCCTTGCGGGGAACTCTCAGCTGCCGAATTAAAGGACACTTCCCCAAAGCTGAAGGGTCACCTTCCTCTTGGGAGGATGAAAAACAAGAACTCTAAAGGAAATAAAGGATAAAGCCCACCGAAATAAAGAAGCCTGAAGGCCATCTGAAGACCACCCGAAGGGAAGATACCCTTGCGGGGGGCTCTTCTCGACCCAAATAAGACCATTTCTCAAGACCCCAAAGGGCAGGCCCCCTCTGGGAAAGATCAAACAAAAAAGCTGAAGGAATTGCTAAGAAAATTAACGTGCCCATAGACATCAAAGTTACAATAATGAAATAGCTATTGATCCTTGTAGTGTTAAGCATGGACCCAAATGCATTCAAAGGCTCTAAGGCTAAGACCAGTAGGAAGCGACTAAGGAATAGAGCGTCAAAATTGAATCAAGGACCCAATTCAATTAACCAAAAAAGGAGGAATGATGAGGAATGACCAAAAATATTTGTGCATCAAATATGTTTCTAGAAGTATACCGCCATGTGGATATTGAAAGATGCAAACTTTCAATAGCGTGACCCGTTTCTCTGCATTGAGAAAAGTAAATGAGTAAATGCCCCTAAATTCTAGCATGTCTTCTTAATAAAGATCAATGAAACATGATGTGTTACCATTCCTGAGTGCTTATTGAAAAGGCTATATAAGGGACTCTCTTTTATTATTTTATATCTCTCTCTGATTATCAGAAATAAAACTTTGCCCAAATTGAAAGTCATTATTGAGACTTTGAGCTCAGATTGTTGATCATATTTTTTTATTGGAATAAGAAAGCAAGTGACATTTCAAACATTGTACTGTGATATATTTGTTGTTGGGGAAACTGTTCTTATGTCTTTTTCCTTAATATATCTTCTGTTCCTTTAATTCAATAAGCAAAATTAGTGAAAGTAGTCAGGAAGGTGTCCTGAAGCCAACTATGGAGAGACATTGTGCCCCCATAATTTCCTTTAGTGTGTTTTCTTTTTTTTTCTATGTAAAGGAACTTGGGATGACTTTGTGCCCTCATTATCCTTCATATCTCACTCTTGCACAATTGAGGTGGAGACTTTGTGCTACATCTCAATCTGTTGGTTACTACTTCTTTGGTTACATTTTGCAATTACTAGCAGAAGGATTCTTGTGGTTTGTTGAATAGTACTTCTTAAAGAAGAGGAGTGCTTTCTATCATTTCCCTTGAGATTTCCCCTTTGATGTACATGCATCATCTCTGAAGAAAGAGAGATGGATGGTTTGTTCTACCCTTGAGTATTATTTTATGTTTATATATATATATATATATATATATATATATATATATATATATATATATATATATATATATAGCATATCTATAGGGAACCTCCCCTTGATGAGAGGAGAGATTAGTCCCCTTTTGATGTGGTAAACCTACACATTTGGATGACCAATCTTCTTACTTAGGATGATCAGACCTATTTTGTTTATTAGTATGTTGATCAACAAAATATTCAACCAACACTTTTTGGCAACTCCACTGGGGATATAGTTATGTGCATTCTAAAACCTCAAGTTTTAGATTGAATCAGTTTCTACCATTATCCATTATAGATTCCATTCCATTTCTATGTTTTACCCATTATTATTATAACCTTACCATTCACCTCCACACTAATTGGGAAAGAACATGCAGTTTAAAGCCTCAAGCTTCAAACTAAAGGAAGGTCAATTCTTTTCCATTCTTGTTTCACAATTTGGTAGATTCAACGTATACATGAAGCCAAAGGGATAAAGGTATTGTTGACCCTATATTTGAGTTGGTACAACAAAGTAATTTTGATCTATTTCATTCACCATCTCACCTCCAACAAATGAAGAGCTTTCCTCTTACTAAAGTCAGATCTTCATTGCCAAACAAAGTATTTGCTTCTACTATTGATAAAGCCTTGCTAATAATAACCCCTCTGAGATTTGTTATTCCTCCTTTTCATAGTCATATAATGGCATTTCAAGGCTCCTGGGGTAATGCTTTTGGTCCTCTCAATCTTACTCCACCTCTACATGAGATTCCACATAGTTCAAGGAAGAATTTCTCCAAGTTCTATGGTGATGGGAAAGTTCATCCTGATGAACACATTGCAGCCTTCAACATAGCCTATGGCGTAATTGGAGTAGAATTTGAAGATGTAGCAATCAGGCTATTTGTAGAAACATTACAAGGTGCTACTGTAGACTAGTTTTATCATCTACAGGCTTAGTCAGTAACTGATTGGAATACCTTCAAAGCTAAGTTTGAATCCAGATTCAAACCTATAGAAGATGCACATGCACTTCTAGCTCAACTTACATAGATAAAAAAAGAACCCCATGAACCAATGAGGGACTTCATATCCAAGTTTGACAAACTAAGGAATAGAATTCCTGTAATTGCTTGACCTATAGCTGAGAATCTCAAATGCTTCATCATTAATTCTTAGTTACTTGAAGTACGTTCTCTTTTGAGACGTGCTGGTCAAATAGATCTTGGTGTAGCTCAACATTTGGCCACTAAGGTAGAAGATGATCTCATCTTAGTAGGGAAGATAAGAAGAGATCCAAATAAAAATAGACCCTCATCATCTTCTAAATATTCATCTACAGGCACCATAGATCCAATGGTGCAAAAGTTGGCAAATGAGTTGTTTGCTCTCAAAAAGCAAATGGTGCAAGGAATATCTTCTGCTCCATATAGAGATATGCCAAGAAGGACATTTCCAAATTAGTCATATTAGGGCAATGCTGCGAAGAATCAAGGGCAACAAAATCATCTTCCTCCCCCATAAGGGAAACTTGCCCTGAAAGCTCCTCCAACCAATTTAGCAATGGGATATATTGAAGCAGAATCAGAGTTATCTTTCTAGTTTGAATTAAATCAAGAAAATGATGCTGATCTCCTTGTGGAAAATCAAAAATAATCAGCTGGTGACTCCCACATTGGTTTCCTGAACTACCAGGATGAACCCAAAAGCAAAGGAAAAGCTTTTAATGGATCATATGCAGTGTTTACCAAGTCCAAAAACCAATCAGTCCAGCAAGCTGATGAAGGGAAGACAAAGGAGCAACTTCAATCAAAAATTACAATTGCTAAGTGTGGAACCACTCTACCTTTCTAGTCAAAAGATCTGGTTATCACCCAAAAGGTAAATACATCAATTTCACCTTCACCTTCTACTTCAATTTTGCAAACTAGCCCTCCTCCCATCCCTCCTAAAACTCAAAAGGTTGAAATACCTTCCTCTGTACCTAGCTCAATTCATCCATTTGACATAATAGACCATGTCAAAAAGATGAAAATACAAATGTCTAAATTTGAATATTTGCAGTCCAATCTTGACCAATTGAATAAGTTGGTCCAATATGTCAAGAACCAAATCATTCTTGTAAAACAAATAGCTAAAAAGGCAACTCCTGATTCCCCAAAGAACATGCCCATTTTGAATAATCTTGTCATTACTCCTCCAACTGCTCTTGGAAAATAGAACCTTTTTATGTTTTCCTGTTAATAAATGGTCACAAGCTAAGTAATTGTATTATAGACTCAGGCGCATCTGACAATGTCATGCCTGTTAAAGTAGCTGAATCTCTTAGCCTCACACTGACCAAGACATTTGGGAGATGTTTCTCCATGGAAAACAAACAAGTTCTATTGTTGGGGAAAATCAAAGATGCCCAATTTGCATTTGCAACCTTTTCAGACAAGAGAATCAAGATGACTGTCTTGGTAGTTGATGTCCCAGCATCTTATGGCATTTTGCTTGGATGAAATTTCTGCAAGGATGTGGGAGGAGAACTAAGCATGGACCTGTCTGAGGCACGAATCCCTATCAAAGGTGTAATGAAGAGGTTGCTCCCTGAAAAGGAGGCAAAATACGTGGTCACCCAAACATCAGCCCCTAAAGCTCAAATTCTTTTTGAATCCTCAGGTATGGGTAGCTACTTTCTATCTATAGATGAAGTGCATAAAACATCTGATAAAATTCTTAAAAGTGTCAATCCAAAAATTAGTTTAACTAGAATAACATAAGAACTAGTAGGTTGCAATACAAATGAAGAAGGACCCTCCCTCTCTAATGAAGGAAAGTTTAAAGAAAAATCAATATCTGATGAGTTATGGACTTTAGAATTTGATGGCAACTACTTCTCTACTGGTTTAGGAGTTGGGATTGCGTTGATATCTCCTCCAAAAGATATGTTTCCTTCATTTTACAAATTACAATTTAGCAACACTAACAATACAGCTGAATATGAATCTCTATTGCTTGGATTGAAGGCTACTAAAGATAAAAGCATCAAGTTTCTTCATGCCAAAGGGGATGCTGAATTAGTGGTTTGTCAGGTGAGAAACTTATACCAAACCAAGAATGAATGATTACGTCACTATCGCAGCCTAGTTTGGGACCAAATTGAAAGCTTTGATGCTTTCAACATTTTTTCCATACCCAGGGAATCTAATGACAGAGCTGATGCACTTGCTATTTTAGGAACTCTTTTAGTTCCTCACTCAAATTTCAAAGAAGATAGGTATATTATTGAGCTAGTCTGTAGACCAAGTGTTCCTGACAATAATGATCATTGGCAAGTATTCAATGATGATCATCAAATCATTGCCTTTTTGGAATGAAAAGATAATTTCAAACAACTACATTTTGAAGGCAGTGAATCTTAGATGTATGAATTAGCCTCTGAATCTAGTTTAGATATAAATGAAGAATTCTTACAGCTAAAAGGAAATAAAATTTCTAAAGGCCTGGTTTCTCTTTAGAAACTATTTGAAAAGCAAGATAGATTCATCAAACAATAGTAAACAGATTCAAGCTTCTCTCAGGGATTCGATCAAATAAATTTGACTACTAAAGAAAATCCCAAGATGGTTAACATTGGTAAGTGTTGCACCCATGAAGAAAGATTTAAGTTCACCACTTTACTCTGTCAATACATGGATGTCTTAGCATATTCTTATGAAGACCTGCAGTCTCTCAGACCTAATGAAATCCACCATGGCATTCCTCTCAAGGCTGACTCAATGCCCTATAAGCAAAAATCTAGACAATACAATCCAAAAATATTAGGTACTATTCTATATGAGATACAAAAAATGTTAAATGCTAGAATCATCTTCTCAATCCATCATTCCACATGGATTGCAAACATAGTGCCTGTAAGGAAGAAGAGTGGCAAAATTTGCATTTGTGTAGATTTCAAGAAGCTCAATCAGTCATCTATGAAAGATCATTATCCTTTGCCAATCATGGATCAAGTGCTTCAAACAGTGACAGGTTTAGAGATGTTATCAATGCTAGATGGCTACTTAAGATATAATCTGTTAAGGTGTGGAGCTAAAAGCTTCAACTATTTACAGACACAAGGAAGGATGCTGAAGAACCAAAGCCACCAGCATCGGCAGTATGATCGACTTCGGTCAGATGCAGTGGAGAAGGAGACTGGCGACGGTAGGGAGTCAGTTGATGTCAACAGCACCAGACAAGCAGGGACCAGCATCGGTCCCCTGTGCGGTCTAGAACTATTCGTTTCACTAACAGTTAGTTAGTTGAACCGAGTGTTTGGATGCTAAGGGGCTAATTTAAGTCACGGGCTGTGTATCTAATTTTAGTAGTTAGAGTTCTATTTTTGTAAGCATGGGATCCTATTTAAAGACCCATAAGGCATGTATTGTAATTATTCTAAGGCAATTAAAAGCATTGAAGCAAGCAAGGTCAAGGAGATCTACAGGTGTAAGGTCAAGGAGATCAGCTGAAGCATTCAAGGAGGGATAGCAACTCAGGATTTAGAGTTGTTGTGTTGAGCAAGAGAGAGAGGGAAGAAGGTCTTGAGGTCTGGCAAGCCTTTGAGGTGGAGGAAGAAGTGGCATCTTCCTTATTGTATTTTCTTTTAGTAGTATTTAATACAAGAGTGTGTATTGTCTCTCAAATTCTTTGTTGTCTCAAGTTTCTAGCTACTTTATCATTCTGGTATAATTCCGTGTTTAATTGCTAATACGAGAAGTAATCAATTGTGCTCTAATTGGTAGAGCTAGAGATCCCCTGACAAGTGGTATTAGAGCTACAGTTTACAGGAAGCAGGGTATTGTTTTTTATTACAGGTCATTCACAGGGTTTTCTGATTGAGTGGGAGTTCAGCAATGGTAGAAGAAAGTAGGCTACGAATGGAGAAGTTTAATGGCAAGAATTATCAACATTGGAGGATGCAGATTGAGGACTATCTGTATCAGAAGGATTTGAACTTACCATTGGGTGGGGTTGCATGCAAGCCCACAGATATGAAGGATGAAGAATGGAATGTTCTTGATTGGAAGGCTCTCAGTTCCATAAGGTTGAGCCTTGCATCATATATAATTTCCAACTTATCACAGTGCAAGACAACGGAAGAGTTGATAAAGTCCTTGGCAAATTTATATGAAAAGCCCTCAGCTTCTAATAAGGTATATCTTATGAAGCAGCTATTTACTTTGCAAATGCATGAAGGTGGATCGGTACATACTCATCTCAGTGATTTCCATGGTTTGGTAAACCAACTAGCTTCAGTCAATATTGTTTTTGATGATGAGGTAAAGGCTCTCTTGATTTTATGTTCTTTGCCTAAAAGTTGGGACGGTTTGGTTATGGCAGTAAGTAATTTTGCATCTACTTCTAAAATATTAAAAGTTGATGATGTTGTGAGTGTGATCTTGAATGAAGAAATACGCAGGAGAAGCACAGGTGAATCATCAGGGAATGCTCTAAGTGCAGAAAGCAGGGGAAGGCAAAGGGAGAAGGTTGAGCAAGGGAAATCAAGGTCGGGAAGGAGATCCGAGTCCAAAGGTATTATCTGTTGGTTTTGTGGAAAGAAAGGACATACAAAGAAGGAGTGTTGGTTGAGAGATAAAGAGAATCAACATGCAGGTATTGAAGAAGCAAAGGATGCAAATATTGTGATGCAAGATGCTCTCATACTTTCTTCAGATAGTCAGGTAGGATCATGGATTTTAGATTCTAGTTCATCTTTCCATGCATCCCCAAATAGAGATTTGTTCTACGAGTATGAACAGGGAAACTTTGGAGTTCTTTATTTAGGGGATGGTATGCCTTGTCAGATAGTTGGCAAAGGGAAAGTGCAATTGAGATTGCAGATTGACAACATGTGGGTGTTGAAAGAGGTCATGCATGTTCTAATTCTGAAGCAGAGTCTGATTTTTGTAGGAAGGTTGGGAGATGAGGGATGCACAATAACCCTCACAGTGGATTCTTGGAAGGTTACCAAGGGAGCACTTGTTCTAGCAAGAGGTAAGAAAGTAGATACTCTTTATCTGTCTACTTGTATTATTGATTCTACTTCTAGTGTAGATTCGAAGATGTGGCCTAATAGGCTTGGTCACAAGAATAAGAAGGGAATGGAAGTTCTTGATTAAAAAGGTATGTGTTCAAATTTGGAAAGCACAGATACAGTTCATTGTAGAAAGAGGAAATTTGATGCTTTTGACAGAAACAAAGAAGCCTTAGTGTTTATGGAGGAGATGAAGGACAGAGATCAGTCATAAGGGCTGAATAAATCTTAGCAAGGTAGCATGGACAGAGGTATGATCCAAGAAGAGCTCACGGATGAAAATTTCATCACTTACAGGAACACACAGACACCGATGTCGGTAGCTTGGCACCGACGTCAGTCATTCAGGTACCAACATTGGTCATGTGCAGACCAACAGGGTTGGTAGGTCAGACAAGAGAAGTCTGACATTGGTCATAAGGACCAATGTTAGCAGGAGGGACACCGGCATCAGCCAGGGAAATGATGTCGGCAGTCAAGGTCAGTGCAGGGAACTGACATCGATCAGGAGCAGACTGGGAGATGGCCTAGATTGGTCACTGGAACGGATGTTGGGTGAATTAATAGGTCTCAAACACCCATGTGGAGGTCAAGAAAGGTATGTGAACCTCATATTCATTGTTCACCTTCTTTATATTGCTTACTGATAGTCATGAACTAGGAAGATGGAAGAAGCAATGCAGGTAGAATCCAGAAATAGTGGGAGCTTGGCATGGATGAGGAGTGTGAGTCCTTGGAGAACCAAATAGGGATTTGTTGGTAGTGTTGTTAGTTGGAAGGAAGCACTAGATAGAGGGATGGATTCCCATTTTAGAGAAGAGAGTGGATGGACACATGAGACAGAAGGCTATGGTATATGGTCTTGATTATGCTACAGAACAATGGAGGTTTGACCATTGTACTTTATCTTTACCAAGTTGGATAATATTAGCTACATTATCCTGTTACTGTATTGTGTTACTTATTGCAGGGTTTCATATACAGGGAGTTTTCTGAGCTAAGGGTAGAGTTAGTTCAGAAGTATGTCATGGAGAATTTGGGATCTGCAAAATTCTTGTGGCATAAGATACAGGTATTGCATCACAGGTTTGCGTGGTGGTTGGTCTTCAAGAGTGACTTTGAAGAGGGATACAGAGCCTAAAGAACAAAATAGATGGTGTATAGGTACAGGTACAAGTTGCAGCTATTTATCTCCAAGTGGGAGATTGTTAAGGTGTGGAGCTAAAAGCTTCAACTGTTTGCAGACACAAGGAAGGATGCTGAAGAACCAGAGCCACCAGCGTCAGCAGTATGACCGACGTCAGTCACATGACAATGGAGAAGGAGACCGGTAACAGTATGGCAGACAGTCGGCCGACGTTGGCAGCACTAAACAAGCAGGGACTGGCGTCGGTCGCCTGTGTATTTTTAAAACTGATCGTTGCACAAACAGTCAATTAAGTTGAAGCTGAGCATTTGCATGCTCAAGCGACTAATTTATAGTCACGAGCTGCGTGTCTAATTATTAGTAACTAGAGTTCTATTTTTGTAAGCATGGGATCCTATTTAAAGACCCATAAGGCATGTATTGTAATTATTCTAAGGCAAGTAAAAGCATTAAAGCAAGCAAGGTAGCAAGGTCAAGGAGATCAGCTGAAGCATTCAAGGAGGGATAATAACTCAGGCTTTAGAGTTGTTGTGTTGAGCAAGAGAGAGAGGGAAGAAGGTCTTGAGGTGTGGCAAGCCTTTGAGGTGGAGGAAGAAGTGGCATCTTCCTTATTGTATTTTCTTCTAGTAGTATTTAATACAAGAGTGTGTATTGTCTCTCAAATTCTTTGTTGTCTCAAGTTTCTAGCTACTTTATCATTCTGGTATAATTCCGTGTTTAATTGCATATAAGAAAGTAATCAATTGTGCTCTAATTGGTAGAGCTAGAGATCCCCTGACATAATCAAGTTGATGTTAGTAAAGCAGACCAACACAAAACTGCATTCACCACACCTTGGAGTACATTTGCATATAGAAGAATGCCTTTTGGATTGATAAATGTTGGTGCCACCTTTCAGAGAGCAATGGACCTGGATTTCAAAGAAGAGATAGGTAAATTCATAGTAGTATACCTTGATGACCTGACTATATTTTCAAAGCATTGATCTGATCATGTATGCCACTTACAAAAAGTGTTGGAGCGCTACCACTAAAATGGTATTTCCTTGAACCCTAAGAAGTCTATTTTTGGAGTAATAGAGGGGAAACTCCTTGGACACATTATGTCTAAAAAAGGCATAAAGATTGACTCAGACATAGTCAAGTCTATTCAAAATCTTAATTTTCCTACAAGTAAGAATGATGTTCACTCTTTCTTTGAAAAGGTGAATTTCTTGCAGAGGTTCATCCCTAAATTTGCTAAGAAGACTAGACACATTGTGAACATGATGAAAGGGAAGACCACCTTCAGCTGGACTAAAGAAGGCAAGTTAGCATTTTAAGATATCAAGACTGCTATTGCCCATGCCCCTACCTTGGTTTGTCCAAATTACAACAAAGATTTCATCATATACAACTATGCTTCTAAACACATGCTTTCAACAATTCTTATTTAATAGGACAAAGAAGGTATAGAATTTTCCATTTCTTTCATGAGTTGCCCTATCAAAACCCATGAGATGAAGTTTTCAAATATAGAGAAGCATGCTTATGCAGTGGTGAAAGCAGTCAAATATTTTTGCTTTTATATTTTGAATTCACACACTATTGCTTTAGTTCTTGACACTAAAGTCAAGTCTATATTAACTCAGCAAAAATTTGGCACAAAAAGAGGCAATTGGATTACAAAGATCCAAGATTTTGATCTAGACATCAAGCCAACAAAGCTAGTTAGGGGAAAAGGCTTATGCCAATTAATTGCTAACAACAAGCTAGAAAATACACAGCATGAAGAAGCTGAAGTGGAAGATATACCAACAATCATTTTTGTCTCCACTACCAATGAGTGGTATTCAAGTATTGCTCATTTCCTTACTTATGGTGAATGTCTTGCTCATTTGTCTTATAAAGAAAGGAGGACTACCAAGCTGAAAACTACCAATTTTGTCCTTTGGGACAACGGCTTGTACAAGAGAAGCATAGATGGAGTATTCCTTCGCTGTGTAGACAAAGAGCAACAAAGCCAACTTTTGAAATATTTCCACAACCTAGCTTGTGGAAGACATTTTTCTACTCCTGTGACTTCTCACAATATTCTACGAGCCAAGTATTACTGGCCAACTCTTTTCCAATATGCATATAAGTGGGTGAGAAAATGTGAACTCTGCCAGCAATTTGTTGGAAGACCCAAGTTAGCTACCTTTCCTCTCAAGCTAGTGATCATAAAAGAACCATTATAGCAATGGGGGATTGATTTTATTGGGACTATAAACCCATCTTCAAGTGTTGGACATGATTATGTCCTTACATCAACTGACTATTTCACCAAGTGGGTAGAAGTAATCCCAACTAAGCATGCTACTTCAGAAGTTGTATGTAATTTCCTCAAGGAGAATATCATTTCCAGGTTTAAAGTTCCAACCAAAATTGTTACTAACAATGTAGCTTGTTTCACCTCCTAGAAGATTACACAATTTTGTTTCCATTATGGAATTACACTCTCTCACTCTTCTGATTATTTTTCACAAGGGAATGGACAAGCTGAATCAAGCAATAAGAACCTAGTAACTATCATCAAGAAGTTAGAAGATGACAATCAAAGGACATGGCATAAAACATTGATTGATGCTCTATGGGTAGATAGAATCACACCAAAGAGAGTAATTGGTATGTCTCTTTTTCAACTTATTTATGGTATCAATGTTGAGATACCAATCACCTTAGAATTTCCAGCCTTGAAATTGGCAAAGGTAATTGAAGATCAGACATATGAAAGCTCTCTTGATAAGAGAATCATGTGCCTGACTGAGCTGGATGAGTAGAGAACCATGGTGGTGGACCGAATTGTTACTCATCAAAGTTTGGTAAAGAAACTCTTTGACCAGAAGGCCAAAAATCATGATTTTTGGATTAGGGATCAAGTCCTGCTGTGGGACAAAAGGAGAAAACAAAAAGGGATGCATGGAAAGTTTGAATCCCTTTGGAGAGGCCCATTTATAATTTATCAACACAATGGTGAAAATATTTTTTTGCTAAAATATCAAGATGGCACACTCTTCTCTTTGCCTCACAGTGGGCATCATCTGAAACACTTTAACTCTTGAAGTATCAGATTATTGTATCTATACATATGTATATTTGTATATTTTTTAATTCTATTTTGTTTTGTTTGTTTCCATTTTGATGCCTTCCATTTCTAGGTAACATGACTCCATATCCCAATGGTACACATGAAGACACTGGACATTTTGGATTTTACTCCCTTCAATTTCTTTTTACAATTGATAGAAGTTCCCCAATTGGAGCTAGCTATTGTCCCCTAAAAATATCACTCATTTTTGGGACAACATTTGAACTATTTTGGTTTAACAAACCAAAATTCTCTCTCCCCTTTTTCAAAAATTTGTTCTGAGCATTCAAATTCCTCATTTTTCAAGCTTCTTAGAGAATCTATGTACTCTACAGGCTAGAATCTATGGACTCTATAGCTTAGAATCTACGGACTCTACAGGCTTAGAATCTATGGACTCTACAGGCTAGAATCTATGGACTTTGTAAAAAAAGGTCTATGGGCTTCACAGGTTGATTTCTATAGACTCTATAGGAAAGAAGCAAGCTCTCAACACTTAGGTGATTTCAAAGTTGGTTCAATGACAAGGTTCAACCAAAAGAGTTCATCGGCAAGCTTCTAAGTAAGGATTGAACCAATGAACCTTGAACCATTTTGGTTCAACAAGTTCAATGGGTTCAAAGGTTCAACATCAGTAGCAAGAGTTAAGTGCATTTGTCTTGGTTTAAAGTTCAACCACTTCAAGGTTCAATGGTTTCAAAACACTTATCAAAGAGAAGAAGGCTTGAATCGACTGAACCATTGAACCTTGAACCAAAGTTGGTTTAATCGGTCAGTTCAAGCAATAGGTTCAAAGGTTCACTTAGTGCGATGAAGATCAAAGAGCTTAGAAGAATAGGGAAGTGATGGGTTTAAGATTCAATAGGTTTAAAGGCTTCTATAGGCAGGTTCAATCAAAAGAACAAGTTTTTGACACTAGGTCATTTTCAGGGAAACTGATTAAACCGTTGAACCTTGAACCACTTTGGTTCAAAGGTTCAATAGGTTCAAGGTTCAACAGGTTCAATGAGGCTTGTTTCAAAGGATCTTGGTTCAAGATGTCAAAGGGAATGAACCATTGAACTATTGAACCAAAGTTGGTTCAATCGGTAGGTTCAAGGGGTTGCCCCAAAGCCAAAGGATCAAATAGCCCTTGCGGAGGGTAGAAATGGGACAAATGAACCATTGGAAGGAGCAAAAAGAGAAAAGGGATTTCCTTCAAAAAAGTTCTCTCGATGGAAAGACTAAGGCAAGAAATGAATTCTTTTAGACTTTTTTCCAAAGGAATTCCTTCGAACAAAAAGTCTAAAGAAGTTCAGGGAAAATGTGAGAAGAAATCCCAAAAGAATTTTTGAAGGCCAAAGACAAAGGAGCCAAAACAATTCTTGTAGACTTTTTGTCCAGGAGAAAATATCTATAGAAAAAGTCTGCAGGAAAGCTCCAAAGGACTCTGAAGACAAAAGGTCACCAAAGGACCTCAAAGGGTAGGTACCCTTATGGGGAACTCTTGGCTGCCAAATTAAAGGACACTTCCCCAAAGCTAAAGGGTCACCTTCCTTTTGGGAGGATGTAAAACAAAAAGTCCAAAGGAAATAAAGGATAAAGCCTGCCAGAAGAAAGAAGCTTGAAGGTCATCTGAAGACCGCTCGGAGGGCAGATACCCTTGTGAGGGGCTCTTCCCGACCCAAAGCAGACCATTTCTCAAGACCCCAAAGGGCAGGCCCCCTCCAAGAAATATCAAATGACAGAGCCAAAGGAATTGCCAAGGAAATTGATGTGCCCACAAATGTCAAAGTTGCAATAATGAAATAGTTGTTGATCCTTGCAAGTTTAAGTGCAGACCCAAATGCATTCAAATGCTCTAAGGCTAAGACCAATAGGAAGTGACCAAGGAATAGAGCATCAAAATTGAATTAAGGACCTGATTTAATTAACCAAAAAAGGAGTAATGATGAGGAATGACCAGAAACATTTGTGCGTCAAATATGTTTCTAGAAGTATACCACCAGGTGGATATTGAAGATGCAAACTTTCAATAGTGTGACCCATTTCTCTGCATTGAGAAAAGCAAATGAGTAAATGCCCCTAAATTCTAGCATGTCTTCTTAATAAAATTAAATGGTAACATGATGTGTTACCATTCCCATGTCCTTCTTGAAAAGGATATATAAGGGACTCTCTTTTATTGTTTTATATCTCTATTTGATTATCAAAAACAAAACTCTGCCCAAATTGAAAGGCATTATTGAGACTTTGAGCTTAGTTGTAGATCATATTTTGTTATTGGAATAAGAAAGCAAGTGACTTTGTAGACTTTGTGCTGTGATATCTTTATTGTTGGGGAAACTATTCTTATGTCTTTTTCCTTAATATATCTTCTGTTCCTTTAATTCAATAAGCAAAATTAGTGAAAGTAGTCAGGAAGGTGTCTTGAAGCCAACTGTGGAGAGACTTTGTGCCCCCACAATTGCCTTTAGTGTGTTTTCTTTTTGTTTTTGTGTAAAGGACCTTGGGATGACTTTGTGCCCTTATTGTCCTTCATATCTCACTCTTGCAAAATTGAGGTGGAGACTTTGTGCTACATCTCAATCTATTGGTTACTACTTCCTTGGTTACATTTTGCAATTACTAGCAGAAGGATTCTTGTGGTTTGCTGAATAGTACTTATGAAAGAAGAGGAGTGCTTTCTATTATTTCCCTTGAGATTTCCCCTTAGATTTACATGCATCACCTCTGAAGAAAGAGAGATGGATGGTTTGTTCTACCCTTGAGTATTATTTTCTATATATATATATATATATATATATATATATATATATATATATATATATATATATATATATGGAACCTCCCCTTGATGAGAGGAAAGATTAGTCCGCTTTTGATGTGGTAAACCTACACATTTGGATGACCAATCTTCCTACTTTGGATGATTAGACCTATTTTGTTTATCAGTAAGTTGATCAACAAAATTATATATATATATATATATATATATATATATATATATATATATATATATATATATATATATATATATATATATATAGGGAACCTCCCCTTGATGAGAGGAAAGATTAGTCCGCTTTTGATGTGGTAAACCTACACATTTGGATGACCAATCTTCCTACTTTGGATGATTAGACCTATTTTGTTTATCAGTATGTTGATCAACAAAATATTCAACCAACATAGGTAACACCCACTGATAACAATGTTTTTAGGGAAACTCGACACAGTGTGCCCACTAACCCATTTTACCCCAAGGTCACTATGAAGATGGAAAGTTAGGGTTTTGTCATTTCACAAGGACTAATAGTCCATGACATATATATGAATGCACTAGAGTGAAGGCAAAGAAAAACCTATAAGTATTTAGGTGGTCACATCCTGTTTCAACATATATTATGTACATGGCACTAGCATCAAACCCAAATAGTAACATCAATGAAACTATCCCACATAGATGTTACTATCCAAAGATTAAAAAATCATCATAATTATAATATGATGACTATTTTAGAATATCCTTCCAACCTACTTTTTTCATGTTATAGATCTATAACCATATTAACATCAAAATAAGTTAAGTACGTCACTTCTTTGTCATTTTTATATTTATCATAGTTATAATTTCCATATTTAGACTATCTCATGATAATAAATTCATTGTATAATTATATTTGAGTTTAGAATCTAGTCAGCCTACTATATATTTGATTATCATACTTGTGCCATTTCGTTTCTATATACCTCTTTGACCCTAGATAACCTCAAACTAAAAATTTAAGATTAAAAATTTAGTGAACCTAGTATATGTTAATGTAAATTTCTCTAATTCTTAGGGCTTTAAAAAAAATTAGGGTTTTAGATTGTTAAACCTTATAATTTATTACTTTTACTATTTTTCATGAAACATAGGCATAACACTAGATTGGGATGTGTGATTATTCAACATATTGAGCTTCCCCTCCACCCATATAATATTTCTCAAACCAATGAGTGATATCATACCTTGGATCATGATGACACCCATGTTGATGATGAAAAAATTATGATAGGATTATCATATAAGAAGATTCTTATATTGAAAACCATGAAACAAATGAAAATGAGCAAATAAACCATGATCAAGTGCATGCAATTGAATTTTTTTGTGAGTTCATTGGAAAAAACCTTGAAGATATTGATGAGATATTAAAAAATATACTCAAATAAATAAATTAATTAAAAATGATAATGGAAACATCCCTTCCCTTGAACACATTATAATCAAATACATCTAGTTGGAGATTGTGTTATGTGTTTAAAACTTTGTTCCCTAAAACTATTTTTTATGCATATATTATGGAATTACCAGTTCTTTCAACATAAATATCAATTTCAATGCCTATTATAACTCAAAACATGTTTTCATCCCCTTTGGTGGCTACTCAACTAACTAATCTAAATCCCACTATGCCTAAAATTTAATCATTCCTTCAAGTTATGAAGACCTTGGATGACAATATTAAAAACATCAAACAAAATGCTTTAAAATCCATTCATCCTATAGATTCTCAATAGGTATTGCATAAACTTCTTTCACATGAAATCTCTTTTCACCCTTTCCCAACTAAATTTGTTACAGCTAAGTTCATATTTTATGTGGCATGCCTTGACTATGCTTCCAATGATAAAATTTTGACCAAAATATTTAAAATAAGCCTCAAAGACTATGATTTGAGGTGGTTCTATGATTTACCTTTCCCATCCACAAAATCATTCAAACCTCTTACTGAGTAGTTCTTAGCACACTTTTCTATTAACATTTTTGAATTGGTTTCCTATTCTCACATTTACAAAATCAAACAAGGAACTAATGAACCTATAAATGAATATGTCTTGAGATATAAGACAATTCTAGACAAAATAAACAATCGTATGGTAGACAAAGAGTTTCAAGATATATTCAAGCAAAGTTTGATTTCTTATTTACATGATTCCATTGTTTTTAAGAAGTTCAAATATTTTGATTACTTTTGCCATGTTGTATGGAACCATGAATTAAATCTTATGCCATTAAATAAACTCAAGTATGTAGTGAACACACCAAATACATCTACATCTAGTAAAAAAATTATAATTAAACCAAGTTATAAGGTAAAATCTCCTTAGCCTAGAATGTAAACAACCACCATGGTTAACACAGTTTCACAACAACCTAATGACCTTGCCTTATCTAATGCACCAAGGAGATAATTCACACATTTACTTGAGTCTAAATATATTACTCCCATGGTTATTAGAGTGTAATCTTATATCTCTCCGTCATCCTATCAAGGTTGATATGAGTTGACATATACCAAAAGGATATGATGTGAGTGATTATTATGATTATCATCAAACACCAATACATTCTACAAGAAAATGATTTACCTTAAAGGAAAATATATAATATCTTGTCGATGACCAAAATCTCATATTTGATGATCCTCTAAGAGAATCAAGTTCAAAACATGATGATTACCATAAACATAAAATATTTAACAATCCTTTACAAGACCATTCTACAAAGGAACCAAAAGTTGAAATAGCATATAATTCACATCCTCCTCCCTCATATTGTAGGCACCACTTAGATGGGATTATTGTTAACTACATGTATCATATACCTCCTATGGTTTAAAAACCTTTTATTTCTTTTGATAATAATGAAATTGATGATGATGAATCTTATCTTCATTATCTATTCATTCAAGCATACCTTGATAAACACCCCATATGCAATGTTATGATTGATAATAGTGTAAGTGAAAATGTTTGCACCATGACATTAATTACACACTTGGGTTATACTCATCATGATTTGCACCCCTCTACTAGATCAATTTAAGAATTTGATGGGACCTGTCATAAGGTTCTTGGTGAGATTGACCTATCTTTATAGGTTGGTACCCTACATGTGGTTACTACCTTCTTAGTTATCCCTTCCATAGGCATATTTTATATGTTATTGGGAAGACCTTGGATACCCACACTTAAAGTAATATAATATTCAATTCATGGGTGTTTTAAATGCATTCATTCCAATCAAGTAATTAACCTAGACAACTAGCTATCAAGCCTATTAAGGCTACTTCACTACAAAACGGTAAGTAATAGGCAATCCCCTTTACTAGGCAGCCAATATTTGAGAGACCATTACATTAGATACATACATTAGATTACATGAAATCCCAATCTTATAATACACACCATGATCATATATCTAGAGCACCTAAAAATGTATATATTACTACTATGACAAAGAAACCATAGAGCACTCAATGATGGGTTATAAGAAACCTAACTCCTACTATTATGTCATAACCATAGGGTCTTATTCTAAATACACATAGCACCATTCATAACATAGTGATAATTATTACACCTATACATGATCCTCAACAACATAAATTATATTTTAAATCAACTTCATCATGGGATACATATATGACAATCCACTGGACAACATTATAGGATGAATTTTCATATTTAAAAATACCAAAGAAATAAAAACATCCAAAAATCCAAAAAATCATTTAAAACTTACATATTATATTGGATCCTTATCATCCATGTGTTAGTTCCATATTGATGGATGACATACTAAATTACTCCTACATATACATATGTGTCACACTTTTACTTGAGTAAGATACATGCATATATAAGTACTGGATACATTCCTATTTAGGATGTTGGGATTTCCCTCTGCTCATGTCATATAGACACTAGGGGAATTTTCTTATTTGATCTTGATAAACATAAGTTATATGATTCAATGATTACTATACATTATCATGTTTGAGCTTACATATGTACTTATACATACCTATTATCCATGATTATATCTTACATAGGGTACTTTATGTGCTATACACATGACATTTTTTTAACACATAGGATCCATGGGCTACAATGACATTTTTATGGTGGTTATTTAAAATCTACTTTATGAACTTATTTGAGTGTGTTTCCTTGTTATTATCTTGATTTTTCTAGCATTTGAATATGTTCCTTTGCTTATGACCCCCATGCCTATGTATGCTTTCATTGACATTTGCATACGTCACCATTTTTTGCATAGACATTTTAATATGTCATTCTTTCTTGTATGGACATTTGAATAAGTCATGCCCCTTTGATTGTGTGCCATTTGAACATACCCCTTATTTATAATCTCTTTGACCCATTGCCTATTGAATATATTTTGAGCACTTTTGTGTGTGTGCTTGATTTGATTGTTGAGATTATAGTCTTATTATCTATATGTTGACATGATATTTATCATACATCTTAGGCCTACATATGATTACATTGGTTCTATGCACTTTAATGATACATTTACCTAAACATGTTCTATGATATATGTTAAATAGTTACATTCATAGATTATATAGTTGGCCTATCCTTTTGAGGTGTGGTAACTACCAATTCCTATCTTTAATTTACCTCAATGGGGGAATATTAGTTGGGGAATGTAATAAAGATATGTTCTCCACAATTGGAATAGTTTTTAGATTTAGTGGGTGATTGATTTGAAAGAATAATCTCCATATTTATTTAGTATGATACTTATATCAGTTCCCAGATTTAGTGAGGGCATGTTTTAGAAGCATGTTCTCCACACCTATTTAGTATTTCGAATTCCTAGTTTATAGTGGGGGCATGCTTTGAAAACATGTCCACATTGTTACTTATATCAATTTTTATATTTTTTCATATATATTAGGGGGCATGATTTGGAAGCATATTCTCTATACTCACATAATTATCTAAATTGGCCAAAGCACACAATTATATGATTTAGATTTACAATTGTGGTGGAATTATATATATTGGTAATATCATTATACATAGTTTCAACATGAGACATATATAAGGTGTATATGCTATGCAACATGTGCCTAATATTAAAAAATCCAAATCATTTTATATTCCAAAACTCTTTTATGTAATATTACCATATCACAAACATTTTTATACTAATACCCTATAGACTTTTACAGACTTTTATTGAACCAATCTACTATAATAGTTGGTTCAATTTTAGTATTGTTGAGGTGATAAAATCACTCAATGTTGTAAAGTTTTTAGGTTGAAATTGATAATCCATCCTAATTAGGTTTTAATTATCATTGGGTTTCATGGTTGAACTAATCTCAACTACCAAGTGGTAACTCGCTTTTATGCCAAAGTTAGGGTCATGTGCCTTCCAATCTCTCTATCTCTCTCTCTTTCTTTCTCTCTCTCTCTCTCTCTATATATATATATATATATATATATATATATATATAATCTTTAGATATATTTACTTTAAATATCTATCTATATTAACATAATCTCAATTTTAGAGCCTTACAATGATACATCATTTTCAAAACAACTTACCAATAGGTAAGGTCGTTACATAAACACAACATTGTACTCCTAAACCTTGGTCTTTCAATTTCAATATATTTAAAGTAATTTAACCTAGATTATATGAACTTATTTTATACTATGATATGCTCTTAGTTTCAAGTTAGTCACCAACAAATCACTCTATTTGGCCACATATAAAGACAATGTATGCATACACACCCAAGTACGCATTCCTTTATTTTAAACTAGCAATTTCATTACTAGATTAAAGGGGGTAAATTTATATTATTTTTTAATGATTATATGTCACTTCAATCTTATACACTTATAAAACTTAGACCTTCATTTTTATTCTCAATTATTTACCTTTCCCCCTTATGCAAGTCTTACATCTGATCTATTTTTGTGCCCCTTGGCCTATATCTCTTAGTTTGACCAGTCTTATGTTAGTAACCCAAGTATTCTATCTTACCCATAATGATAAAAATATAATTATCTTACATATCTACAAGTGTTAAACTTGTACCTACTTTTCTACTCCCTAAACACTAACTTTTGGGGCATATAATATCATCGATGTTACTATCTTATCCCAATGCAACTATATAGTGCCCTAAAGTCATCCAATTTGTAAATAAAATGTATTATAATGGTTAGCCTAAGTATTTTTAATGCAATTTATTACTCCAAAGGTATTGATATAAATACAAGATCAACCCTCATTCATTCCTCATCTAGCTTCACCTGGAAAAGATCAAAGAGGCTAAGGTAAATTATCGAAAGCATTATATCAAACATTCATCTAAACAAATATTCCATATATCCATACTAGCTATAGGTATAACACATATACATTATTGAATTAATAAATTAATAGCCCAAGCTCTTGATTCACCAAGTTAAAATCTTAGTTACTATTGTACTTTATTTGCACATATTATATGATTCACACACAAGCCAACACGTAGGGGAGAACTACATCAATTTGAGGCCTTATTAAAAGTATTTGATATGTAAGAAACCCCCACTAATAGTGGGTTCTTTGAGGGTATCTCAAAACCATGTGCCCACTAACCCATTTTTTCCAAGGTCATTGTGAATATGGAAAGCTAGGTTTTTCCATTTCACAAGGAGCAATAGTCCATGAACTAGATCTGAATACACTAGAGGGAAGGCAAAACAAAACCTAGAATCATCCAAGTGGTCATATCTTGTTTTAGTATATATTTTTTATAAGACACTGGCATCAAACTTAGACAAAAACATCGATACAATCATCCCAAGATGATGTTACTATCCAAAGAGCTAGAAGAATCAGACCTAGAATTTGATGACTATTCCATATTCTCCTTCCCACCTAATTTTAACCTATTCTAGATAAAATACTACATTAACATCATATCAAGCTAAGTACATCACTTATTTTTCATTTCTATATCTAGCATAGTTTTACTTTCCATATTTAGACTATCTCAACACAATAAATTTAATGTATGCTTATATTAGAGTTTAGCATCCAATTTGCTTGCTATAGATCTAATTGTCATCCTTTTCTGACAATTCATTGTTATATACCCCTTTAACCCTAGATAAACCCAATCTAAAAATTTAGGGTTAAACACACATCTATATTTAACCATATATGTCTGATCCATAAGATTATCCATAGTGGATATATTTTTGGTCAAGTATCCCAAGACAACTATTTAGGTGGCATGCAATGAGTTTGGAATCACCTTGTTTAAATTTTTTGTTCACGATAACTCTATCATTTTACATATATAATTTTAATGCAACACAATTTTTATTTCATATGTTATTTAGATGCCACAATATTCTAAGGTTGTAGAAGATACATTTGATCCTTTGCATGCTAAAAGGAGAGTTTTTCCCCATAATGACTCATGCACCACCCTTGATTTCATATCTATGATGAGGAAACATAATTTATTTGGAGGTAATGAGGATCATGAGAGATATTTATTATGCTAGGGATAGTTGTAAGCAAAATATATTTTGAATGCCAATATGACCCACATTGTATGCCTATATGGTGCATTTTGTATATATATATTATGGTCTAGATTGTATCTTGATGTGTTCTATTTTCGATGTCATTATGAAATAATTTGCACACATATATACTATTTACATCTTTATTTTCTCACCTCATTATTTGTCACTAATATTGTTATTATTTGACACTAATTTTATCATTTATTTCATCCTTTCATCCTATCCTCCTAGTCCTCTTATAGTCATTTATCTAACATCCCCCTTCATTATTCTTAATCATACTAATCTTACCCCTTTCCATTTCTTCATTAATTATTCTAATTAATCCTACTTATATCCTAAGCCCACTTATCTATAATATTGTGAATTTTATATTGACAACCAACCTATCTACCTAATCCTAGGCTTTCCTACAATCTTTCCCCATATCTATATTCCTTAATGGAATCTAGAAATCTCCAACACACTTCCCTTTCTTTAGAGATTTATCTTTAGATAATTCTAAGGAATTTTAAATTCCTTAGAATTCCCTTCTCTAAAATCATCCAAGGAATTTTTAATTCCTTGAATAATTATTCATCATTGATCTTCCTACACCCAACTTTAAATTATGTCTATTGATCTTCCTTCCTCCTCTATAAATAACCAAACCATCCTCCATTGAACAAGTTATGAAATCTATGATCCTCTCATACCAAAATAGTCTACTTATCAAAGTCATCAAGTCAATATCATGCCATCATAAAATTTTGAGTATCTTTGTAAGT